>JAQHUG010000220.1:3392294-3407419 GCA_028555095.1 Dicrostonyx torquatus | reverse complement strand
AATCCTTCCCCAACACTTGCACCAACTAGGGACCAGGTATTCAGATGAAAGAACCTTTAGGGGACATTCTCACTCAAACCTCCACAGTTTGTCATGCTAGCCCTGTGTACATACACTGCAGAATGTCCTCATCATTACAACACGAAACAAATATTTCCAGAAGGCATGATGGAGGTGGATTCCATAAAAGGCAACACTCTACCTTAGAGTTCCTTAGTTATATACTCTATTTTTATAGCTGGAACACTGGAAGTGGTGGGTGACATGGTAGATACTCTGAGATGGTGAGATGTCATTGTTGATTCTCCCCACCATCAGCTCCAGATTCCATGTGTCTGGGTCTAACTGTACTTCATTTTAACCTTGGGGTTTCTTTATAGTGGGAGGTAGATGCCTTGCTAGCCGTGAGGATAGCACAGATGGCTGTACAGAGCACTCTTTGAGCCTTTCCATATCTCCCTAGCATATACACGAATATTTTTCTAAATGTATCAGCGTAAGAAGTCAGGGGAGAAAAATGAAATAAAACTTTAAAATGATACCTAATGTATTTGAACTATGTAAAAAGCATTGTACTTTTATTTTTCAAATGTATAAATTTGTTAAATGTCCTCAAGCTCCTTTTTACTTATGAATTCTTCCCTTTTTGTTGCCCCCTTGGATACTCAAGTGTCCGTTGGTGTGTTGTCATTTTCCTCGGTACTGACGTGGGTGCAGTGTCAGAGGCTCAGCCCTTCGCTGGAGCTGCCACATCAGGATCTGCCTGTTCACATCATTGCACATGTTACAGTTCAGAAGTGTGGCTCTAACTCAGTGTAGTTCTCCCCTATGGGAAACGGGTGCAGCACAGTCTGTGAAGTACATATTGTATTCCTGTTCTGTTCTGTATATCATGAAACATAATATCCATATGGGTTTGTTAGGGCGCATGCCATTCTCTTCCCAGGAAGGTGGATTATGTATAAGATATTATGTAAAAGTTTCTCATTTGCTTATACTACTACTCTGTCATCTTGTGTAAAATTAAAAATACACGTTTCCAGTCACCTATTATTTATGTATTGATATTAAACTCCCAATTATACTAGTTAACTAAATTAACATATATTGTTAATTTATATTCATTTCAGGGACTGCTCTCCTTCAAGGATGTAGCCATTGATTTCTCTGCAGAGGAGTGTGAATGCCTGGACTCTGCTCAGTGGAATCTGTACAGGGATGTGATGTTGGAGAATTACAGCAACCTGGTGTTCCTGGGTGAGGATCACTTCCATAGTGAATTCCTAATTCTCTGTAAACATGTAACTTTCTCCATTTGTAGAATAGCTCATGGGAACTTGTGCTTTCCAACAATGAGTTTCATATTTTGTATGATAACAGTCATTTCACCATTTTACGCATGCATGTAATGTACATTGACTATACCCACCCTTACCTCTGACCCTTTCCTCTGACCCCTGTTGATGCATGCTGTCCAATGAAGGTCTTGTGCAAGTTACCATCACTGCTTTGAATTTATGTACACAACAGCTATGTATTGTCTAGAATTCAGTTCTCAATAGTTCTCTTTCCAGTTCCCCCAGCTCTTATTTTTCCAACCTTTCTCCCATGAAATTTACTGAGCCTCAGAAGGATTGCTACAGATGCCCACTTAGAGTTAAAAACTCAGTAGGCAGCTATTCATAGTAGTGTTTTGGCCAGTTACAAGTCTCTACATCAGCTACTACCAACTGCAAGCTACCACTGCTCTGATTAGCATTGAGGGCAGCACTAATGTACGTGTATAAACACAAGTATTGAGAAGTCAGTGGACATCATGTGCATATAGTAAACAGCAGCTGTGGGGCCTCGGGCCTCCATGGCCACAGCGTTTAGCTAGTTTACAGCCCCAGGCATGAGTGATTGCTTACACGTAATAGTCAGGCCCCATTGCTGCCACTGGACACATCTTGCCCAGGAGGTGGACACTATGTAGGCAGATTTTTTTGGTAGGGACAGCCAGCTCCTCAATAATGACATAGATATTTCTTATTAAATATGAAAGCTTGACCCATAGCTTATGCTTGTTTCTAACTAGCTCTTATAACTTAACCCATTTCTATTCATTTACTTTCTGCCTCGTGGCTTTATTACCTCATCTGTACTGCCCATCCTCCTTACTCTGTGTCTCCTGGTGTCTCCCCCTTTCTTCTTCACAGAACTCTCTCTCTGTCGCCAGAAGTCCCACCTGACCTCTTCCTGCCTAGCTAATGATAATGACCATTCAGCTCTTTATTAAAGCAGTCACAGGGACACACCTTCACACAGTGTAAAGGAATATTCCACAACAGTATTAACAGTTTTCAGGGTTCACAGATGCTGACTTTTCTATCCACAAAGCCTTCACATCACCTCCCATCCTGCAAAAGCTGGCCAGCCAGAAGAAAGCTTCCAGCTCTGTTAAAACCTGGAGTATCGTTGTCCTGCGACTGCTGTGTGTGCTGTCTTCAGTAATTTGGTCTTATGGTGTAGTCTTTTGGGCAACCAAGAGGAATGGAACAAGTTTGCCATGCTTGGTGGTCTCTGGCACGCCCTGAGCAAAAATTCATGAAAGGCATGCTACCCCTGTAATGGAACGTAAAGAAAATGCACTATATCTTTTGAGAACAGTAGTATCCACCCATGCAGGGTACATTCCTTAAGCCTTTAAATTATAATTTACAATGGTTTACGGAGTAATAGCCTTCTGTATGGCTTTCTCATGCATACTTTTAGCTAATCTTCTCCCCCAGGTACTAGTCTTCCCCACTATGCACATCCATCTCCACTTAAATATCCTCACCCCAGTACTTCCTGCCTCTACTCTCACATCATCATGTTGTACCTCCACCTTCTGTCCAGGCGTGCCCTCTTCAGTGGCCCTGCTCTACCTTCTAGTCTGCCATACTCCAAAGGAAACACAGAAATCTGAAATTCAAAGCTAAGATCCATTCATGAGAGGGTATGTTTGACATTTGTCTTTCTGGCTCTCATTTACTTCACTCACCCATTTACTTGCAAACTGCAGAATTTGATGTTTCTCTATATCCGAATGAAATTCTATTGTGTGTATAGAACACATTTTTACTATCTGTTCATCATTCTTTGGATACATAAGTTGATTTTATTTCCTAGCTGCTGTGAACGGAGCAGCAATGACCATGGACATGGAAGTGTCTCTGGAGTAGGAGATGGAACCTTTTGAGTATGTGTCCAAGATGTAGCTGGGTCGCATGGTAGTTGGGAAGTTTTACCTTCACCTTTTGAGAATCCTCTACCTTCATTTCCATAATGGCTGCACTAGTTTACTCTCCCACCACATTTAAGTCTGTTCTTTCTGTACATGCCAAAATTTTTATAGAGGAAGTCAATTTTTTTTTAAAACAGAGGTATTTATTGGAGTAGTTATATAATTTCTGTCTTTAAGTGTGTTTATGTAGTAAATTACATTTATTGATTTATTTATGTTGAACTATCCCTGCATATGAAGGATGAAGTCCAGATGATGATCATTGTGATGTCTTTTTGCAAGTATTGAGACATTTGCATCTATGTTAATCAGTGGGCTATAATTTCCTTTTTTCTTTCTTCCCTTCCTTCCTTCCTTCTTTCCTTCCTTCCTTCCTTCCTTCCTTCCCTTCTCTCTCCCTCCTCTCTCTCTTTTTTGTTGTGCCTTTGTCTACTTCTGATATCAAGATCATATGAACTAACGAAATTAATGCAATGTAAGATAAATAATTTAAGCATATCTACAACATATAATGAAATTGAAATCGTAATTTTAAAAAAACTCTCAACTTCAAGAAGCCTATGTCCAAATGGATTTATTTCAGATTTGAAGCAAACTTTTCAAGAAGAAATAACAGTAATGTTTCTCAACTTATTGCATTTGCTATAGAAAGAAATCCTCCAGACTCCTTTCACAAAGGCAGATGTCTGCTCTTCTGGAACACTTTGGGGAAGCTGTAGGTGTAGTTGATGAAGTTAATTACAGTTCTTGTGTTTTCAAACTTCTTGTTTTGGTAGTATGACTCCTTTCTTCTACTTGGAATTTTTGAAATTGACACACATGTAGCAAGAAGGGTACATCTTAAAATAAAACATTTTACCCAGTGTCGGGGACCGTCGCCCCAACATAGAAACTGGTGTTTTCCCCCAAATGTGTCCCCGGAGACGCGTGAAAGGAAACAGGCTTTCACACCATTACAGTTTTAAAGGCCGCTTCAGACTTCTCCTTACAGCGTGACCTCGCGTTTATTTCTCTCTATCCCAAAACCATTTCTCCTCTGAATGCTCTCTCAAAACCATTTCTGCTCTGAAATATGCTCTCTCCCTCTAGAGGAATTTTTCTATTCCTTTATTCCTTTTTCCGGGGCACCTCCCCCAGCACCCACACACCTGCATTCTCACCAGCTTTGAGATAGCCACTTCTCATGGAGCAATCTACAAATGAAAAGGAAGGCTGGAGCAGAACCTTCATCTATTGTCTTTCTAAATTGTCGGCCTTATACACTGGCTTCTCTTCAAATCGTATAAATCTTTCGCCTTTTACTAAATTGTCGGCCTTCAGCTACGAAACTGCATGGCGTCCTCAGGCTGGCAGGTATCAGAGCCCACAACCCAGCAGCTTTATTTTTTTATTGAGATAAAGCTCCAAGTATTGAATATGTCTATCAGGAAACATTTAAAGAAATTATTTTCTACCATCTTTTATTCTGTTTTCCTTTTTTAATAAGTACCGTAGTGACATATAAATTTCAGTCCTAGAGAAAAACATACAATTATCACATTTTCCTTTCCTTCTAACAGGTCTTGCTTTCTCTAAGCCATACTTGGTCACATTTCTCGAGCAAAGACAAGAGCCCTGGAATGTGAAGGGATCAGCGCCCATCGCTGTACACCCAGGTATGTGGGAGTGAGAGGATCACAACACATAAGTTAGAGACCCAGAGATGCCGCAGAGGGGCAGGAATCGAAAGGTGGATGGATGGATGGATTAGAGGCTTTGTTTCAGGGAAAACGGCGTTGGAGTGTTCTGCTTAGCATCTCTCAAAGGAGGACATTTTCCAACACATGTTTATTATGCTTTCATTTCCTCAGATCTGTCCTTCCACTCAAGTGACGTCTGTGTGCATTTACAGTGACTAAAAAATAGTCTGTCCAGTTGCAGGCGAGGTTTTGGATTATTACAGCCTTGTCATTGCTTTCTATGCCTCAGAAGCTTATACACAATTCTAGCAACTTCTCAAGCCTTTATAGAAAAGTATCACCACAAATAAATTTCTCTAATTATATTTACATGCTTAGTAATTAAAGTTGTCCCATCAGACTTCTTTATAAATTATTATAGCTTATAAATTTTTATAGTGTATTTCTGTGTATTTTTCTGTCATACATTGTTTATGATTTATGATGCATTGTTTTTGTGGGTATGTGATAGAAAAAAGTTATACACAGGTATATGTTGCAGAATATTTGGACACTGTATGAGATGCATTGTGTTTGTTGTAATAAGAGAGTTGAATGGCCAATAGCTAGGCAGGAGGTGAAAATGGGACTTCTGCAAACAGAGAGGACTTTGGGAAGAAGAAAGGCAGAGATTGTTGACTGAGCTTTCTGTCCTGCCCAGTTTCCACAGTCATTAAGTCACAAAGAAATCACACAGAGGTCTACATTAGTTATAAACTGATTAGCCTAATATCTCAGGCTTCTTATTAACTATTACAACTTATATTAGCCCATTATTCTTATCTATATTAGCCACATGGCACAGTACCTTTTTCAGAGAGGCAGTCACATCTTGCTTCTTCTGTGGCGGGCTCACAACTACCAACCAGGAGTTCCTTCTTCCCAAAATTTTTCTGTTCTCATTGACCTGCCTCTACTTCCTGATTGGTTGTCCCACCTATACTTCCTGCCTGGCTACTGGCCAATCAGCATTTATTTAAAATATAATTGACAGAATATAAACCATTGTCCCACACCATGAGATGCCAGGAGACGCAGAGCAAATATGATGTACAGGAAGAGAGTTTAACAGTCACAAGCCATGTGGGATAATGTAGATTAATATAAATGGGTTAATTTAAGTTATAAGAACTAGTTAGAAACAAACCCAAGCTACAGGCTGAGCTTTCATAATAGATAAGAAGTCTCTGTGTCATTATTTGGGAGATGGCAGCACAGAGAAAGACTGAGCACATAAAAGGTGAGATTTTTTGGTTGCATTCTGATGCTACTAAAACTGCCAATGAAGTTGACTTTGAATCAGAGGTTAGAGTCTGGCTGACCAAAATTAGCCAAAGAGGTTTTGGAGGACTGGGGACAAATAGTAGGGTGGGACTGAGAGAGCATCTTGGCCCTTTTTTGATTGAGGAAGAAGGGAAAGGGGGGGTCACTAGTCACTTCTCTGTTGCCTCTCTGATCATTCCGGTTCTTACCCTGATATCTGACTCCCGAGTTTTTATTGTTAAAGAGTAGTTAAATAAACGTTTTAGCTAGGTGAGTAATTTTAGTAGCTTACCAATAATTTTTCAGAATTTTCCTGAATTCGCAATTGCATTTTCTGTGTTTTACTTTTGTATCAGCTCCCTCATATCTGTTGATAATGTTCTTAAATATAACTTATATTATGATTGAATAACAGTTTTTAGTAGTGGGTCTTTAGGACAATGTAAGATAATAAATTGTAAGTCATGACTAGTTCCAAATGAAATTGATGTTCTTTCTTCACATATTAAATACTAGTTCTGTATTTCTTGCTATGTGTCTTTGTCCTTCATTGGTTACTTAATTGATAAATGAGTGTTTCTAGAAGTTATAATTTCATAAACAATTGATAAATGTCGCCTCTAGTGAAACTTCTGTATTTGAGTGTAAACTTGAGCATCTTTTTTGTTTTCTTTTTCTTTCTTTCTTTTTTTTTTCAAGATTTGGTTTCTCTGTAGCTTTGGAGCCTGTCCTGGAACTTCCTCCATAGACCAGGCTGGCCTCAAACTCACAGAGATCTGCCTGTCTCTGCTTTCTAAGTGCTGGGATTAAAGGCCTGTGCCACCATTGTCCAGCAAACTTGAACATTGAACATCTTAAAATCTTCCAATAGCTTTTGTTTATTTTAACAGAGATTGAAAAATATATAACATGAAATTTACTGTTTTAAATATTTGGGGCATTGTTCAAAACATTCAAATGTTATGCTATAACATATATTCAGAAATAGTTTAACTTTCAAACAGTAAACATAGAAAAATAATTTTGTATTTTTTTCTCCATTCCATCTAGTCACCATTCCAATAAGTATTCTATGAAGTTCTCCATTTTAGAATTTTCTTGTATTTCTAATCAGTTAATATCTGTCTTATGTAATGGGCATATTTCATTATTTTCTTATCATAAATATTCCATTCTTGCTTACCTTAAGTGTGTGTGTGTGTGTGTGTGTGTGTGTGTGTGTGTGTGTGTGTGTGTGTGTCTACTGAAGGCTTCTGGTTCCTATGAAGGGCAGAAAACAACCTGCAGAATTCTGTTCACTGTTTCCACCATGTAGGTCCCTGGGAATACTTTATCCACAGAGCCATTTCACTGGCTTAAGAGTACTCCTAAAATTTTGAATAATGTTCTATTATTTTTCAATGGAAGTTGGTATTGTTTCACTTATATTTTTTGACTGCTGCTGCAGTGAATACAGTTATGGGACCATGTTTATTTTCCCATTAATATGAGTAAATTGCATTTGGAACTGTATCTAAGGATGTAAGGATTAATATGAAAGATAAGCTTCATAAATATAGCTATGTGGTTAATCTTTTACTGATACTTCCACCTTCACTCAACAGGAATAAAACCTCGTAAATTTAAGGAATGTGGCAAGAACTTTCCTTGGAATTCACTTCTTATTCAGCACCGTAAAACTCATCCTGGAGAGAAGCTTTACAAATGTGGTGAATGTGGCAAGGCCTTTAATGTTCGCTCAACACTTTATAAGCACCATAGAATTCATACTGGAGAGAAACCCTACAAATGTAAAGAATGTGGCAAAGCTTTTACGTGTTCTTCCAGCCTTAACCAACACCATAGAATTCATACTGGGGAGAAACCCTACAAATGTGAATGTGGCAAAGCTTTTAATAATTCTTCAGCTCTCACACAGCACCAAAGAATTCACACTGGAGAAAGACCATACAAGTGTGAAGAATGTGGTAAAGCCTTTAATAATTGCTCGGCCCGTACACGACACCAAAGAATTCACACTGGAGAAAGACCCTACAAATGTGCAGCTTGTGGCAAGACCTTCAATTTTCCCACATCCCTGTCTCAACACCAGAGAATTCACACTGGAGAGAAACCATACAAATGTGAAGAATGTGGCAAAGCTTTCAACTGTTCTTCACATCTTAAACAACACCGAATTATTCATACTGGAAAGAAACCCTACAAATGTAAAGACTGTGACAAAGCTTTTAACTGTTCTTCCAGCCTTAACCAACACCGTAGAATTCATACTGGTGAGAAACGCTACATATGTGAGGAATGTGGCAAAGCCTTTAATAATTGCTCAGCTCTTACTCAACACCAAAGAATTCATAGTGGAGAGAAACCCTACAAGTGTGAAGAATGTGGCAAATCTTTTTATAATTGCTCAGCCCTTTCTCGACACCAAAAGATTCATACTGGAGAAAAACCCTACAAATGTGCTGATTGTGGCAAGGCTTTTATTTTTCGCTCATCCCTTTCTCAGCACCAGAGAATTCATACTGGAGAGAAACCCTACAAATGCAAAGAATGTGGCAAAGCCTTTAACTGTTCTTCACACCTTAACCAACATGGAAGAATTCACAGTGGAGAGAAACCTTATAAATGTGAAGAGTGTGGCCAGACGTTCATCTGTTCTTCATACCTACATAAGCATCAGAAGATTCATGCTATCGAGAAACTCTATGAATGCAAAGAATGTGGTAAAACTTTTAGCTGTTCTTCATACCTTAAGTATCATCAGAGATTTCATACTGGGGGAAAATCATACCCATGTAAAGAATGTGACAAAACCTTTAGGTCATCTTCATACCTTAGGAATCATCAGAGATTTCATACTGGAGAGAAACCATACACATGCAAAGACTGTGACAAAGCCTTTGTTAATTCATCAAGCCTTCTTGTCCACCAAAGGATCCACACTGGAGAGAAACCATACAAATGCAAAGACTGTGGCAAGGCCTTTCGCTGTTCTTCTTATTTTAAGTATCATCAGCGACTTCATACTGGAGAGAAACCCTACACATGCAAAGAATGTGGAAAAGCCTTTGCTAAATCATCATGTCTCATTCTACACCAGAGAATTCATACTGGTGAAAAGCCCTACAAATGTGCAGAGTGTGGCCAGGCCTTTATCTGTTCTTCATACCTGAGGAAGCACCAGAGAATTCATACTGGTGAGAGACCATATACCTGTGAAGAATGTGGCAAAGCTTTTAGCATTTACTCAACCTTCACTCAACACCAGAGAATTCATACTGGAGAAAAACCTTATAAATGCAAGGAATGTGAGAAAGCATTTAATAATCATTCCGCCCTCATTAAACATCAAAGAATTCATACTGGAGAGAAACCCTACACATGCAAAGACTGTAGTAAAGCCTTTAATAATAGCTCAAGCCTTATTAGACATCAACGAGTTCATTCTGGAATTGAGACTCTAGAAGTTCAAGGAATTTGGCAAGGCCTTTAGTAATAATTCAACTCTTAGCTTGAAAAACTCATAATAGTGAGAAAGTGAATGGAAAAAAGGAGATTAATAAGTGTTTTATACATATACAGTGTAAAAATTCATGCATGGAAGAAACTCTACAAGTTCAAATAGTGTTGCAAGTCTGCTAGCTCTTCTTCATATCTTAATTGCTAGCAGAGGATTTGTATTAGGGAGCCTTCAAAATATAATGTGTCAAGGCTCTTAATGAATGCTCACTCCTCATCAGTGAATTCATGCTTCATAGAATCTTAGCATTTATTGACTTTGGAAGCAACTCTGTCCAATGTGTGTGAGCAAAGTAGTTATGCAGGAAGAAATTATGTAAACAGAGTAGAGCAAAACTCAGATCTTAATGGATATGGGAATTACTGTTGGTGGTTAATTTTTATGAATATATAGAACAAGGTAAAAATAAAGTAAATATTGCTTATAAGTTATAGGACATTCTTTGATGTGATAGAAATAAATTATCACAGACATCAAAATCATGCACGTAACTCATCTCAGTAAGGATATGAATTTGTGAAATGAGACCATATTTACTATGTAGCCTCATGTTTGAAAGCAAAACTTAGCACAAGTCTCAAACTGTGTTAAAAGAACAAGACTAGTTTCTGATTGATTTTAGTCTACTTTTTTCCACAGGGAATATATAGTAGGTATAAAACAGGGGTTCTATGTAAAGCTTACTTCTTTAAATAAACAAACTTGAATGGCTTGTAAAGTAGTGTCTCTTTTTATTGTCCAACATATTCTATCATAGACAATAAAATATTCTACCTTACTAAGGGAGGTAGGTGACAGGATTCAGTTGTATACTGCTGAGAATTATTTAAGTAACTGGTCACTGTATCCCAGATGCCAGTGTCTTTCAAATGATTTGGAGGATATTATTCCATATGTTACATATTTGTTAATCCCCATCTTGTGGTAACTAGGAATTAAGGAGTTTTAGGAGGATAATTATGTTTTAGTTTTCTGAATCTTAAATTGTATTAGTATTTATAAAATTTTATTATATATATATATATGTGTGTGTGTGTGTGTGTGTGTGTGTGTGTGCGCGCGCCACTCTTTTTATCTGCAAAACCCACTTAAATTTTGTTATTTATTACACTGAAATATCTTATTCTTAAAATCAAACTTTAGGAGTTAAGAGAATAGAAACCCATGTGTATTTGCATGCTTTTATATCACTGTTGCCTGTCTGACCAGCAAGAATTAATATATTCTAAAAGAAATACCTCTTCTCCTCTCTTTGTCATACAAGATATTGAAACAATGGTTCTCAAACAAATTAGAATTTTGCTAAGATCCTGCTGGGAAAAGAAAAATCCCTGGGGCGCATACACAGGATGCACTTAGGTTTTCGAGAAAGACTGTTTGTCTGATAGCTTTGCTGAGAAGACTAATGCCAGAGAGATGGGTTCTAACAATGCTGGTCAGGGGACCACTTCTTGGCGTGACTTCATAGTTATGTGTCCTTTTTGCCTTCTAGTTAAATTCTGCCTTTGTGTTACGGATCTCTTTTTCCCTTTGTCCAGTGTGGCTACATTGAATAAATCTTTGTGGGCGTCTTTTTTTATTTATTTGGGTGTTACTTGGCTTATCATTGACTGGTGACAGAACCTGGGTAGTTGAGACACAGGCTGTAAGAAGAATGGGGAATTAAAGTTAATTTTTAAATAGTTGGCCCTGCTTAGGAAACTATTAACCACTTTTTTTTCTGAAAATGAAAGATACAAACTACACAGACACACACCTGAAATTTCTCCAAAATGACATGGTTAATGGCTTTGCTTCTCTTATTGCTAATTCTCTTATCTTACATGAGAAATCATGCATCAGCTAATATATAACTTTGTCAACATTCACAAAGTGCGATTTGGCCAGCTAAGTGCTTTTATGAATATTTTACTGTTATTCAATGACTTTCAGAATTTACTTTGAAAATTTAATCCCAGAGTTTCCACATGTGGATACATTGCCTTTCATCATTATTTTATTTTTAACACCATAATTTAAGTTAGTTTTTTACTTGTTCCCATCAGTTTGATAAGGTAAATCTTAATATTCAGTAAGTTTACTGAAACAGTTCATTCAGGTGAGAACTAGGAAGGCTCCATATATCATGGGTTTTGTGCATATGTGGAAAAAGCACAGGACCAGTACATAGAGGAAGCTCCACAGGCCCTGGGGACAGAGGGAAGGGTAGAAAGATTGTGCCAGGGAAGGTGGGAGCACCACAGATAGCTGAGGCAACTGTGATGGAGCTGAAGCCTGTGTGGAGACACAGGTGTGCAGAAAAGAGAACTGTTTGTTTTCTCTTGTTTTTGTTGTAAGAGACCCCAGCAAGGTACATGTGACATCTCTCCCACAGCTCAGGGTCTCGAGACAGGGCATGAAAGCCTGGATGAAAGGAATTTGAGTTATTTTCTGGGGATATGTAAAAATTATGTCTAAGTATAGGATACAGTTGTACCTTAATGTGCCACTAACCAGACAGTATTCTTGGCCTCAGAGTGGGATCAAAAGGTGAAGTTTTGTTACAAAGGAAAATAGGATTTGTGATCTGGCTTTTTCTTTAGAGTCTGAGTACCGAACTTGGACCAGTTTTTAAGAATATAGCCCAGGATTGGCTTCTGAGGGATCTGAAGGATCCATTACAGTTCCTACTAGAATGCAATGATTTCTCTTAAAAATGTCCATTTATAGTGTCTACCATCTGCTGGTATCAGGAGTGAAATCCAGACTCATAGCTCGAATTGACTGAGGTATGCTCAGAAGGGGAGACCCCATGCAGAGAGATCTCCTGACTTCTGGATAGGAAACTCAGATCCAAACACATCTAGTTGCTCAGAATATTCTTAAATATTTACAGACTTCATTTAGTTCTTAGTTTCACACATGTGTGTTACTCTTTATTACTCTTTATCCCTTCCTTTCTTATTTCCCTCTCATCCTTTTCACTCACTTTCCTCCTTATTGGGCTCTCTGCCAGATTCATGACTGAGTTGGCTTTTGGTAATGGTTTTGGTTTTGTCAGCATAACACAACTAGAGATAGCTGAGAAAAGGGAAAGGGAATCCTAATTGAGATGGATGCTTCAATATGCCTGGCCTAGAGGTTGCTCTGTGGGCCATTTTCTTGATTAATGATTGATGTCGGAGGACTCCGCCCACTGTGGGTGGTGCCAGCCATGGAAAGGTGGTCCTGGGGTGTATAAGAAGGCACACTGAGCAGGAACAAGCCAATGAGCAGCATTCCCGCATGGCTTCTGCCTAAGTTCCTGGCTCCATGTTCCTGCTGTATTTAAGTCTCTTCCTTAATGAACTGTGATATGGAAAGTAAGCAAAATCAAACCCTTCCTCCCCAAGTTGGCTTTGGTCCTGGTGTTTTTTATCACAGCAACAGAAACCCTAATTAAGACAGAAATTGGTACCAGGAACCGGGTATTTATGTGACTAGCTTGACCATGTGTTTGGGAACATTGTGGAAGGACTTTAGCACTTTGAACCAGAAAAATCATCCGTTGTTCAGAGTTTAATGAACTATTTTTAGAACGTAGAAAATAATGCTGACATCGTTGTAGATGATGGAGGTCTCGCTTTGCAGATTTGAGAAGGAAGTTTTGAGAATTCCTTAAAATCTCTCCCAGGGCCATTTGCTATTTTGAGTTAATGGTCGTGGTTAGTTGAGTTTTGAAGAATTGCTTGTAATTAATGAGTAACAAGATCAAACAAAGTGAAGCTTTTGTTCTGCTAGGATAATCAATACTAGGATAATCAATAGAAGAATCAGCTGTGATTCAGACCACCACCATCCCTGAAGCAAAATCTGGTTCATGTTTCCTCAGAGTCCGCACACAGAAACTGTGTGCAGCCAAAGTTGTATCTCATGCTAGCAACTGGGCTTGCTAATGCTCAAGTTTCACAGGTGATTCTAGTTTTGAAGGCATGAAGGGATCATGGAGAGCAGCTGAGGCTTGGCACTGTGAGAGGCTAGGAGAGGGTGTTGGTGAAGCTGTACTAGAAACCCCAGTATTCACAGGACCATAAAAATGGAGACTTGGCACCATTTGGCAATGTCTCCATTCCTGTAGAGAGCCAAAAGAAGCTATTAGTAAAGCTGGTTGAAGTACAGATTCAAGCATTTTTAGATGCCAGTACCAGGGGAAGCCCAATGAACAACTGTGGAAGAGTAAACACCCTGAGCCCATGGACAAGTAGTATTTGCTATGTGAGGTAGAGCCAGAAAGTGGGCTTTGGTTATTTTAGAGAGACTTTGAACTTTGAAAGAGACTTTGGATGTTTTAAAGGGACTGAATTTTTAGACTGAACTTTCAAGCCTATTCTCCTTAGATGGGTTAGATGTGATGCTAGAAAAACAGATTTGAGTTTCAAAGAGGTGCATACGCAGGATGCTTCTGAAGCTGTCCTAGTTTCTAAAGTTTGATTGTAATAGGTTATTTCAGAAAATGTAAGTAGAATTTGAGTAGACTTGTAGGTCAAAGGGTGGCATGGAGATATGGAGCACATATATAATATATATTATACATATGGTAAAATTTGATAAGTAGATAGGTATTTGGGGATTTATTTCCCCATGGCAGTCATACATACACCTGTTTTTTCCCACAGGTTATGCACCCTCGACAACCCTACATCTTCTTTTGCACTTCATGTATGTACATGCCAGTACCGTCCAGACTTCTAGAAGGATTTGTCAAACCATGTTCCCTCTAACCTCTGCTCACCCAACTCTTACATGTTTATGTTCTTTCTATGCCACAACAGTATCTTCCAAAGATATAATGGACCCATTTCTCACCCCAGTGTGGACAAAACTCACGTCGTGAATGATGCCATTGGTATTTAGATAGGTGTGGCATTGTGGCTGAAGATTTTTTTTAATTTGGTCTACTAGTATAGTGTTTTATTAAGGATGCCTGTGCCTATGTTCATGAGCAGATAACTATATTTAAACTTATGCCAATCATTTCATGCATTTAAAAAAGATATGACTAAATACAGTTTGATGTCTATTAAATCAGGAAATCAAATATAATAAGGATGCTAGTGGTTATCTAGGAAATTGCCAAGTTCATTGTTTAGAATAGGCAAAGAATTGAACATCCAGGAAAGAAAGAAGATCCTGTGTAGACACAGCAAAAGTAACAGCATTGTTCCTGGGTATGGGAGGAACCCGATAAACAGACTCTGGCTTGGGGACCTTGGCTCTTTTTTTTTTCTCCTGTTGGTCTGTTTTGACACCTACTCTCATGTCTTCCTACCATTTTTCCTCAAAATATCTTTTGAGAACAAGAAGCTACCATCTTATGGAGTTGGCTTTCATTTTTTTT
>JAQHUG010000220.1:3371768-3382158 GCA_028555095.1 Dicrostonyx torquatus | reverse complement strand
AATCAACTAAAATCCAAGCAGCTAGACACACTTTTGAGGGATTTTGTTGGTTGGATGATTTGGAGTAATAGTAGCCACGCTAAATCTGGGCCACATCTTCTGGTGGCAACTCATATGAAAGGAAACAGAAGTAGGAAGCCTTTGTGTTTTGCCTGCTTCCCCTCACTCTTGCTGGAAAGCTCATCTGTCTTCCTGCTGAGGCATTCCTTTACTCAAAACCTGCTTCAGAATTCCATCGTATACTAAAGACATCCAGCCTCATGGACTGAATAACTACCAGACGTTCTGAGACGGCCATTGTTGGATTAGTTGGGCTACAGTCTGTAAGCCACTCTAGTAAATCCCATATATACCATTTCACTGCCTCAGTTGTGTTCCTTGAGAGAACCCTAATATAGGTAGACACAGCTGTCCTCTTGCACTAACTACAGAACTAGTCACAATAACCAGATTATTAAATCAACAAATGCCCAGGAGCCATTGACTAGATTTTTTTTTAAAAAAAGTGACACAAAATGGAATGTTATTTGGCTGAAAACATATGAAACTCTGTCCCTTGTGACAATGTGGATAGGCCCAGAGAACTTTGTTTTAAGTGAGATTAAGTCAGAGGAGCAAGCATTGAATTATCTCACCCATGACTAGAATCAAAGTGCTGGAATGTATAGAATTCATAGAAGCATAGTGATTGCCGGAGACTGGGGGAATAGTGGTTAGGAGGGCAAGTGAGAGTCAACTGTGATCAAGTAAGATGAGTAAGTTCTCATCTTCTGTAGCATTACAGTGAATATAACTAATAATTACATACATTATGTCTCATAACAGAGGGGAATTTGGAAGCACTTTCCATTAAGACATAGTACAAATCTAAAGGCAATGAACATGCTGAATTCCCTGAGTTTGTGACTGCTTAATACATACATGAGTAAGAACAAAAAGCTGAATTTTACAAGTCTATGTAAATATCATATGTTAATCATACTAATTGTATGCTTTGAAGAAATGAAATAAATTTTATAAAAAGTCGTAATACGGTGATTGTGATGAGAGAGGGAAAGAGAGGAGGGGGAAGCTCTGGCCTTGGCTGGCGACTAAAAAGCCTCAGGTAAATGACTTTTTCATAAATTTATGCCCCCAAAAGTTGGGTGCCAAAATGAAGCGCGGTTAATAAAATCTCAGGTAGAGAATTTGGTTTTCAGCCTGATGACCTGAAAAGCAAAGCAGTCAGCTAGTAGCTCTCACCTCAATTTCGGTCCAAAAGTGGCGATCCTGCCTCCAGGAATCTCAGAACGAGTCTGTGACTGAGAGCTGTCTCCTCCTCTTCTATATTCCTCTCTTGTTCTGGGATTAAAGGCATGCACCACTGTTATTAAAGTTATGCACCAACCGGTTTCTATGGCAACTAGTGTGGCTGCTGGGATTAAAGGTGTGTTTTACCAGTATCTGGTAGTAAGGCTGACCAGTGGGACTGTTTTACTCTCTGATCTTCAGGCAAACTTTATTTATTAAAATACAATTGAAATGCCACTAAATTTTGTCTGTGACTTTGGGCCATTGTGGAATCAGGAAACTCTATGCCTTCAAAGACAGAGCCTCTAGAAACTACAGACATTACCGTCATCCTTTTAGATGGACAGCAAGAAGCAGAGACACTAGCTACACCTGTAATGACTCCTGAGACTGAAAAACAGCCTCAGGTCTACATGTACAGGCATAGCACAGCAGGTGAAAGCTTGCATCTTATAAGAGGAAGAGACTGAAAATTATAATCCCCTCTTTTATTTAAAAATGTAAATTAAAATTTAAAGTATGCTTTTTTGCTAAAATGCAATTGGCTATGAACCTGATTTGTGCCACTTTTGACACAACGAAATCCTCAAACAGACATTATCTTTGAATCTCTAACGAAAGGGGATGGAAGAGAGATACGTGTGTGACTTTGTATGGAATACTTAAGGGAATACTTAAGAGGGATAAAAGATGTGCTGATTAAAAAAGGCTAAAAATAAGTGTGAGGCAGTCTGCCTGCATGATAATGGCATGTGTGTACCTGCATACACATTGAGAATTAGATTTTCTGATTAAAACCCCATACATAAGAAAAAATTATATTTTTGTTTTGGAGCATTGCTTTCAAAAGAATAGTATGAAATAAAATCTCTTCAATTATTCAGAAAAAAAATAATTTAAAATTTATAGACCACTTGACATTGAGAAGTTGCAGATAAAAAGAACAGAGAAACTAGTGTAATTTGGTGCCTGTGGTGGGTGTGGGGTTTTTTTAATACTGTGCTCTTAAGAGTGCTTTATGAAATTACTTAGTATGACTTACGTTTGCTTGTTTTGCTTTTTGAATTAGAAATGAATGTTTATTGAGTTAACCTGAAACATTGTAAGTAATTTTTATGTGTACAGGAAAACAGTTGATTGAAAGATTAATTTTCCCCAGCATTTGGAAGCAATAAGATTGCTAGAGAAAGACCATATCTTTTATTTTTACTTTTTTAACTTTTGAATACATTAACTAGAATCCAGAGACACTGTATTTCAGTTAAAGATCTAAAGTGTGTGAAAGCTAAGGTTTAAATGGAAGGATGCATTAGTGTGTTGCGTTGTGTCTTATCAAATGTTCCCTTCAGCATTTTTCTGAACCACATGTTCTGTGTTTGGACTTTGAGCCCTGGCTCTTTCAGGGGAAAAGAAGTATCTCTGAATTGGACCTTGGGTAGAGAGAATGCGAACCCCCTGGAGATAATTTCCTAAAGTGGGACATTAAATGATTGATTGCGGTATGACATTTGCTGAAATAAAAAATACTGACAAAATTTGAAGCAAAGTTTTGGAAACAGAGACTCAATCACTTTGTAAATTGGTTGACAACTTGACTTAAAAATCAATCTGGAGCACTTGGGAAAGGGTGACAGGATGTTGCAATTCTGCCAGAAAAATTAAAAGTGTAAATCAGGATGTATTCTTAGAATTGATCTTCAGAAGTTGACATTTCACCACTCCGTTGAGTTGATACATCGATGATGACACATTTCTGTATTATACATTGAAAATCTGTAGAATGTGGCATGCCTCATTTATGTCAATTTCATGCTTAACGCTACAGCTGTCTGTATAATTGAGTGTACCTAAGTTTGTCCCCTTGCCTTCCTGATTCTATTTTGAAGGAAGAGATAGTTGTAAAAGATGTGCTCATAAACCCATTCTAATTTGAAACTCACATATTTTACATGATTTACAAATAGAGCAGGGTTTATATAGATAAGGCATATGCATCAAGTCCTGAATTCCACTCCCTAAACGTCCCCAAACAAAACACATTTTATTAGGTGATTACAAGTAAGAGCTTTCACCCCTGATGGAATGCTCTGGCTCCTTAATTCCTGAACACACATGGCTTAACAAAGAGGATATTTCCCTGTTTCCCATTGCTACATACTATATCCTTCAGTGCCCTTTGTCAAATGTATGTACACATAAGGAAATTTTTATAATATTCTTGTATTTGGTGGTTAATAATCCCAAGTCATTCATCTTCTGCACAAGGCTAATAGCCGCAGAAGTCTCTGTGAATGTTTCCCAAGCCCCACTTTTCTCCTTTTGGTGAAATCTATCATGAGTCATTATATAGAGGTAAAACAGTGTGTTTTAAATTATGGATGCAGGAGGCACAAAGTGAAGTTCTGATGCAGATGTCCATTATCATCTCAGAAATGAAGGGGAAGAGTGCCTGTAGGGTCTCTTCAGTGTTCAAGTAATATTGATGCGGATACCCCACTGCGGAGTCTTGCAAGTATTTTTCCTTCTTGAACAGTGGGCCCCTGTAAATAAAGGCCAAACCATCTGCCTTGGAGAATGTGGGAGTGGAAGGCAACACAATGCCTCATTTGCCTGTCACATAAATAGCACAGGGAGGCCAACTCTTCAGAACAAACTTGTGGTACAGTGACAGAAAGCTTCTAAATGGGTCCTACAGTGACTAACAGTCTGTCCAATGAACACAGAGGTCAGATAAGGCCTGACAGTTTGGAAGGGATCATTCATTTTTATCAAATTACAACATAATAATTGCTTGTTATGCCTTGTCTACATCATGACCTACTAGCCAGATCAAACTTAGTGATTCGTGGATGTAGCCTAAATCCCATGTTTGTCCGAGTGAACACAATGGCACAATTGGAAGCCTGGCCCACCAGTTCTTGGCTACTGTTTGGATTTTGTGCCCTTTTCTCATCTTTGTGTTAATGTCCTATGTTTTTCTGGAACCATATATTTCACTCCCATTCCCTGTCTATTTGTTCTGTCACCCCCATGGCCATGTATGAAATGTCTTCACTAGCAAATGGCACTAATCAAAAGAATTCCAAGAACATATTCTTTACAATCTTGGGGAAACTTGATATGTGAGGTATGCTGGGGCTTGCAATGTCCCACCATTGTCCCCTAGCCCAGCAGTGCCACTCAACATGGCTGGGATGGAGCTGATCATAGCCAGCTCTGCTCCTATGGGAGCTGGAATCCATAGTGTTACCTCATCACCATGTGTAGAATTGATTTCTGCTTGCCCTAAGCACACAGAGTTATTTCCCTGTGAGTAAATTAACTTTAAATACTTGAAAATTAATGGCTATTATTTTTAAGCTACAAGAGTTTATTTCATGCTCAGCACACATCTTCAAAGCATTTCAAACCAGGAGAGCTTAAGAAGGTTTAAGTCTACCTTATTAAAAAACATAAAAGCTCATATTTTGATCACACTGAAGTAAAAATATACTTGAAATAGGTGATAAGTAAGTGGATAAGATCATCTCAATATGAGAATGGGACTCTTAGAAGGGGGAGCAGAGAGTTTGCTTTGATTTTGAAAATTTTGGAAGGCTAATAATGTTTTTTCTGCAAATAGAAAATGAGTTAGTATAATTTAATATGGAGAAGCCAGTGTTCTTGTTGAGCTGTTAAAGATGTGTGAAACCATTTTCTATGTCATGACTGACTTTTTTCTTTTTCACAGTGCAAACAAGTGTGGCACTCATTCTGAACTTAGATGCTCAACTTCACATTCTAGAACGGGAACTTCTCTTTTCTCAAGTACCATGTACTCAAAGCAAGTTGCACATGTCTGTTTTAGGTCAGCGACTGCTTTTCAATAATTCTCACAGAAGCATTTGAAGAAGATTATCAACTGATTAAAATTTGGGGGCATAGGACACAGTCATTTACTCCTAACTAAAGCACCTACGCAGCGAAAAAAAATCTGATTTTGAGTTGTGGATTATTACTAAATATCTTGTTTTTCTTTTGTGTTTCTTTATTGGACAAACTTGTTGCCCTAAATCGGCACCTAATTGAATGAGATGAAAACAAGGGTTCTATTTTCTGTAAAAATAAGATTTACTGGCTTTTCCAACATTAATTTAAATATATATATATATATATACTAATGTGTTATTTCCTTTTGTGTGTAAGCAATGGATCTTTATTCCTTTTATATAATTCACATCTCAAAATAACTTATTTTAATTCTAAAATTATGAAGTCTGGACTATATTTACTGATGTAACTTAGATAACAGGAGTATAAATTAACAAGATGTCTCTGTGAATAATACAATAAAGCAATTGTCAGTTTGCTCTGCACTAGTTTTCTGGTGTGACAAAATATAGGTGATAATAAGTGTCCAGGAATGAACATTTTTGAGGGGAAAATTTGATTGTACAGTAGAGGCAGGAAGTAAGGTGCACAGCTATGAGGAAATGACAAAACCATGGACCTGGAAATCCAGCCTTTGAAGTTACGTCCCTGTCAGTAAGAGATTCAGGACATTGGGGTAGGGATTTCAGCCAAATTATCCCATCAAGGAATAAGATGAGAGATGGCATTTTTTATTTCCTTATAGAAAATTTATGTATCTGAGACTGGTTGGGCATCTGTAACAAATATGAAAAAGTAGATATCTTAAAGCAACAAAGATTTATTTTTCGGTTGTAAAAACTAGGAGTTCTAGGCAGAGGCAGAGCCCAGTAATGACTCCTGTTCTCCACATGGTGGAGAGGGTGAGAGTCTCGGGCACCATTGTTTCCATTTATGAGGATTCCACTTTCAGGAACTAACCGCCTCCTAGTCTCATCACCGTGGACGTTAGGCTTTCAAAACATAACTTGGGTGGATGTGATCTAACAGTATCTTAGCTGAGGATTCTCAACACCTAGACAGCAACAAAATGGAGATTTTGTACTTGAATTTTGATGAAAATAATTGCTTATGGTCATAGATTGTCTATGAACCCCAGTATGTTTCTTCATATACCCATGCACGTGTGCATGCTGGTGTCTTTTTGTAGTTACTAAGTTCTCTGTCATGGCATACACCAAATCGCTTACATGTCACCACCAAAGCCTTTTAATGCACTTGTGTGTTATATATGGCAATCACTTACAAAAACCCGAGCACATAATTTAGGTTTTCTCCTTTAATAAACATTTAGTTAAAATATAATTAAAAGAAAGGATAAAAACCAATAGATTACTATTTCTACTCCATTAAACTACATCTCAAATAAGGTAAATAGTCCCAATACTATATACAACGTGGAGGAAAGTGAATAGACAGAACTCTATGACCCGAGCATTTGATGACTATGTTTTAGCTCTCCCAAATGTGCCTACTTAGGAGCTTGAGAAGTTGTCAGTAGGAAGTCAAAATCTTTATTACTCACAACCAGTAGTTTCAATTCCTCTGTGATTTTAACCACTGGCTTCAGAATAAAAGCACTTGTTTACACCTTGGGTGAGATTTTTACTCTATGTGTACACTTACACAGCTTGTTTTCCTCTGCCTTGGGGTTTATTCTGGAAACTGTTCTGAGTTAGTAGAGATAGCCCCTAAAGCAGTGTCTGGAAAGTTACAAATGCTCTCCCAGAATTATGTACCATCATCACCATTATTATTTCCAATAACTGAGTAATAATTCAAAAAGCAATGAACAGAAAACAGTAGTTATTAAATAATGGTTATAAGATTAGTGAACACACAGGAGTTCTATAATATTTCTTCATTATTTTTGTTAAAGAAAAATTAATTAGTACTATTGGGTTACTTTGCTAGGACTGCCGAAATAAATTACTATAGGTTCAAGCTACAGAAATGAATTACATCAAAATTTTGCATCCTAGGAATCCAAATTCAGGATGTCTGCAGGGTTGGATCCATCAGGGGAGGGAGTGTGCAGCCAACATGGTGGGTTGCTGGAATTCACGGTATTTCACAACTTGGTTAAAACGGGATCTATCTTTGCCTTCATCTTTGATAGTCTCTTTCTTGTATCTGTTCCTTTTATATATGAAAAAGAAGCTTCAAATATGATTATTTTCTGAAGTGCAGTGTTTAGGGCTTTCCCGTGTAAATTTTTAAAAAGGATTTTTAAAAGACTCTTTTTGTAAAAAAAAAATTAAGTATATATTTGTGCATGAGAGTTGTTCACTCATGGAATCCAGAAGAGGCTGGAGTTGCAGGCAGCTGTGAGCTGACTTCTTTGTAAGAGAAACAAGTTTTCTTAACCATAAAAACTGCACAATTACATTTTTTAATCTAATAATCTCACTACTCACCTTTTTTCTACTATGTCTATGCCATATGAAATTTGTATTTCATAGTATGCTTTCCACCGCTAATCCTCAGTTTAGAGGCGTTTGCCTCCTCTGTGTTATGGTGTTTTGTTATTTTAACTTAAAAGCCTGCCTCTGCCGACAAAGCAGTTATGTCATCACCTGTCGCCAGGTGATGTCACTATCAGCTCTGTGACCTATGCCCCCTTCAAAGTGCCTGCCGGAGCAAAGCACACTCTCTTGTCTCTCACCAATCTTGCCTCTTGCTCCTCTTTTTACCTCTTTTTTCCTCTTGCCTCTTTTTTCCAATGGCCTCTTCTTTCCTCTCCCACCTCTTGCTTGTCTTTTGCCCCTCTTGCTCCTCTCTTCCCCCTCTTCTTCTGTCTCTCTGCCTGCCTGCCTCTCTCATGTCCCCACAGCCCTTTGCTCCCTCCCTCCCTCAATAAACCTCTAGTACTAATTCTGTTGTGGTGTTGATTTGCTTAGTGCTTTGCAGGACCCACCCAAAGGTACCCATTTTATCTTTCTTTTTTATTTATCCTTTCAAAAATGTCATAATATTCTTTGGTAATAGTTCAAAAATCTCTAGTAAAATGAATATGGAGATCATGTTTAAACTCAATTATCCATGTCACCACTATTCTAAATATAAATAATATAGTCTTGTAATTAAATTATAAATAGTTATTCAGTAATAATTATAATTGACAATTAAAAATAGACACTTTCATTTTTAAATGTGTTAATGTTTTAAAGTCATTATTGATTTGCATTAGCTGGTCCTCTTCTGAGACACAGATCAATCGGATGTGTGTACATAAACACATATACATAAAAGTACATATACAATTTAATTTTCACAATTTGCATCACTCAGATTGGGAAGCTGAAAGGCATGAATCTTCAAGATAAATCATGAATGCACACAGAGAAACTGAGGTTGCCTTCTCAAGTCTGAATGTAGTCTGCAGGCAGGATTCTTTCATTCCTGGTGAATACCAGTCATTTTTCTTACTTTTGTTAGGGATCACATAAGGACCACATAGATTAATATTGGTAATATAAATTATTAGGCCTACTGATATAAAAGTTAATGTAATTTAAAATCTCTACTGACTGGTATCTAGGCTGTTTTTTGATGAAATGTTGAGTTTTATCACAAGCCACTTTGACTAATACTGGCCATTATAAACCTGTGTGGTTGAATTCCATTGAGAACCAAGATGAATTCGTAAGTTGTGGGTTCAAGCACCAGGAAGAAAAGTATTTGCTTTAAGTGTTAAGCTGTTGGCCTATAGAAAAGAAAGTAAAAGGAATGGTCCAGACAGGAAGCTATTGACGACGGTCCTCAAAAACGGCGCTAAAGATGCTAAAGTGAAGCTCTTAACAGTTGGTGATGGCTTCTGGTGGGGGTAGAGGATGGGGAAAAACCTCAGTTTTCTTTAAGGAGCTGGCCACTGGGAGTTTGGCTATGTACCAGTGAGTATATGGGCAACACAAAATGGACTTGATGTTTTTGTTTGTTTTGGGAGGTAGGGGAAGATCACAAAGGTGGGGTGGTGTACCTGGGAGAAATGAGAAGCAAGTGTGATCACGGTTCAATGTATGACATTCCAAATAATTTATAAAAATATGTTTGGAGAAGAA
Organism: Dicrostonyx torquatus; assembly: GCA_028555095.1. NCBI lineage: Eukaryota > Metazoa > Chordata > Mammalia > Rodentia > Cricetidae > Dicrostonyx > Dicrostonyx torquatus. The sequence goes on along the minus strand of JAQHUG010000220.1, from coordinate 3,372,898 downwards.
GAAAATAATTGGAGTAGAATGGAAAATTGCTAGTTTCTTGCCAAAGAATTTGTAGAGCTATGCCAACAGGTAGGAAATGCAAAAAAAGACTGGGCTTTGAAAGATGGTCACACACTGTAGTGATGTTCAGTTGGAGCCCTACACTCTGGGCCATTTTGATTTCTGCAGAAGTTAGCAAAAAGCATATAGGATGCATGGAAATTTTGTCTTCTAATTTAAGTTAATTTGACTGTTTTAGACTTAAGGCCTCATCAGTTAGCAGGGGTTTTAATACCATATGATGACCTGTTTTAGTTACTCAGAAGAGGGACAAACACGTGGTAAATCTTTGGGAAATATCTCTCACATTATGTATTTCATTTTGCATATTAATAATTTATTTTTACAAAATAAGTGTTTCTTTGTAAGAATAATGAGCAGAGGCATGGACTGACTGTCAAGTGACAAAAATTCCATAGCCCTGACGTGGCAAACACACATTTATATTAATGCAGTCATATTGTAGCTTAATGTCCATCAATACCTTTACCTTTATTACATCCTAACCCATTTCCCTTTTGTTTCTTGTGTGTGTATGTGACGTGGAGGTTGTTTTTGAGTGGTGTATTCAAGCCAAGAGCTAATGCCATGTGAAGTGCTGATCCTGGGAGAGGATACCAAGCTGAATGAAAGGGTGGAAAAGTTTAAGGAAGTTTGGTACTTGGTGAGCAAGTCTGTGTGTGAACTGAGGGATGAGGGACAGAATGAGGGAATGGAAAGGAGCTGCTGTGTTAGGCTCAGGTAGAGAGAGTTTCTGGAGCTAAAGGTCAGGTTTCACCTTCAGGCAGTTTGTTAAGTGGGGGGGGGTCAAATCAGGGCAGCACTGAGAGTTCTTAATGGCTCCAGACCTTGGGGCAAGTAGGGAGAGTGGATGGAGAGACTACATATGAAGCTGTTTTCCAAAAGCAGATTGGAAAGAATCAAAGTAATCTTGATGGAGGCCCAGAAAGAAGAGAGGGAAGAAGAAGAAGAAGAAGACCTTGGGGCAAGTAGGGAGAGTGGATGGAGAGACTACATATGAAGCTGTTTTCCAAAAGCAGATTGGAAAGAATCAAAGTAATCTTGATGGAGGCCCAGAAAGAAGAGAGGGA
>JAQHUG010000220.1:3356263-3369198 GCA_028555095.1 Dicrostonyx torquatus | reverse complement strand
TATATGCAGAGCAGGTTCATAAATTCTAAACAAAAAAATCTTCTTCTTTGACCCATGTAAGTTAACATTAAATGTGTTCCTCTCTTTATGTATTCGTGACCCACTTTGAATTGTTCTGTAGCTAAGAGGCATCCTCAGTACATCAGTATCTTCTGGGGCTTTTAGGTCTTGAAAAACTTCTAGAGCCCTTGACTCATTCCCAGGGGATGAACATCTACATGTGCTCTACAAAGGCTTTCTCGTGTGAGCAGAGATGCTGAGAGAGGCACAAGGGTACCCAACTCCAGGGAATTTAAGCTGCCAAAAAATGTTTCAGATATGTAAAATAATTGGAATTCCCATGGGATATTACCTTCATAATAAACTGAAATTTTAATTGCTTTATTAGATGTTACAAAGTGCATCTACTCAGTTACATATTAATAAAACTCTCTCTCTACTGGTCCTCATCAAAATCATTTTTTTCCTTTTAGGGGGTGTTTATGAAATTCATGTTTCATGAAGCTAGAAATGAATGTTTTAAGTTTTTGTTAGTATTACTCAGGACAGTTTTGATTGACAGGATGTGTCTAATTATTTAAATATACTTATGGGCAAGTGTGAAATAGCTTGCGAAATATATACACATGCTTGATAGTAAATGGATTTCTCACTACTTCAGGTGGATATGTTTCATACTTATATTATAGGCAAGGACGTAGAGCAGGCAAACTCACGTCCCCTCTCTGGATGCTCAGATGTAGCCATGACAGCAGATGGAACTCTGGTGTGGATTCTTACTGATTGTTTTTCTTTATGGGAAGAACTTAGCTAGAAGTCTGTGTTACCTAAGTGTAGGATGTATAAAACAACGTTTCATTTCTTCCTAATAGACATACAAATGAAAAGCTTATCTAACTTTTAATTGAACTTTCAAAAGTAATATGCATGTAAACTTTAAATTTGTACTGAATCTTTAACCTTATGCTTCTCTATGAGTCATAATTTAAATACTTAAAGCAATCAGCAGAGTTCTTTGAATTATTTATAATGCTGAAATTTAAAGACATAAGAAAATACTATTAATATATAACTAAAATAGTGGATGAAGTATCTGGAAATGTGGCTTATTGAGTTAGTCTTTGAAGTATGACTTTAACCAATTGTGATCAGTTATTGAAGGGTATGACATAGGGAGTTGACATCATGTAGAGCTCTTACAGGCAATCAGAGAAGTTGTGGAAATAGTGAATGAGGATTTCAATATTTAGCATAGCTAAATTAAAGATTTGGTATGGTTCACTACAAATAGCAGGCCAACAAATGCCAGCATTAAACATGACAGCTGTCATCTCCAAGTATCTTTATAGCTTCTCCACTTATTTTGTCTCTGTGCAGAAGTCCCTTTGTCAGGAGAAGTCCCTGAACATCAGTGAAACTGCCTGGTGTTGCTTGGGACACTTATGATCTGCCTCTCTTTCTCCACTCTTATTAGTGAGGTCAAGAAAATTGCTATGCCCAGGAGATTTTGACATTCAGAGGGCATTGATCTTGCTCTAACTTTTGTCCACTGCTGTATTAGCAGGAGCAAGCTACAGGCTCCCTGCTCAGCTTCTGTCTGCTTGTGTCTTGGAATAACCAGTGCCGAGCCCAGTGCTGGATATGAAATATGACTATGACATTCACACTAATCCCTGGGGTTTGCTGGTTGGTTTTCTGTCATAATTTAGATCAGTGTTCCATAGATTCCATTGTGTCTATGTAGAACAGCCATGCTGATTCTGGTGGCCTTTGTTAGTTACCCTGTTACAGTTTTCCCTACAGCTCTCACATTTGCTTTGCTTTCTTATCTTATCACCCCTGTCTGAATTTATGTATTGAAATTTAACCATCCCAGGCCCAAATAATATTGTCTATCTTCATTTGTCAAAACCATTTCTATTTACAATTTATCAAAAACAAAGAAATACTTCTTTACATTTATATGCTTTTCAGGGTGGCTGTGTATTATTTAATAATGGCTTAATATTTAAAAAATAAAATATGAAGTATTTATTAGAGCCTAGTTATTAAAGTCACTGATTTTGTAGAATGTCTCCAGTACCTTATAAGACACACTATACTAGGATATCACCCATCTGAGCAGACAGAATCTTTACTGCACTGAGCTCTTCAGACCCCATGAAAAGTTCATGCAAAGATGAGAAAAATTAGGAATCTCCATCTATATCATAATAGAGATTTCATATGATCCAATTATTTTAAAATTCTTTTCTTTATTATAAATTTCCCCTTCTTTTTTTTTTTTTTCTATTAGTTCTTTGGGACGACTTTAACCAAGAATATTTTGAAAGCCAGATTTTTTTTTTTTTTTTTTTTTTTTTGCTTTTCAAAAAAAGTGACCCAAAGTTGAGTGGACATTCACATTTTTTTAAGAAACTTAAAATTCTAATTTTTCAAAGAATTTTACTAAACATTGAACTAAAAAGTCACTGTGACATAAAACAATTCCATGGGCAGCTGACACCTTCATTACCCATCACATTAGTAAGACAAGTGCACAAGGACAGTGATGTTCTTTAAAGTGGAATTGGTGACTTTAAATGCTATACCACATATAGGTAGTCCTTTCTGTTTTCTATTGGTCCTTGCTGTTTTCTTAGCTTTCATGACTTCCCTTAAAAAATCCAGACTTTTAGTCTTTTCTAAGTGTTCTCTGTTTGAGTTTCTTTTTCCTCATGACTACCTAACTTTGGCAGACATACCACAAAGTAATCTTTGTATTCATACAGCATTCTATTATGTAGAAAGTGACTTCATTTACTTCTAGTGCTGACCACACTCATTGATCATATGATTGAAGTAGTATCCCATAGGATTCTACTGTACCATTATTTCTTCTCCTTTGTAATGAATATCATTTAGGTTCTCAACATTATGTATCCAGAATATTTCCAATATTTCTAACTATATTAATTTTTCTAACTATATTAATATGGATAGTGATGGCTTCCATTACTTCATCTATCATAATTCATCATTGATATTTTGATATTTAAATAGTTCTAGTTTTGGCTAAGAGAGTGTCATTCATGTTGGAACTGCTATCTTTTTAAACCTGTTATCATCCTTATTTCACTCCTTCTTTTATTAATTTTTGGCCCAAAATGGTGTTTAAGATTCTTCTCATACTGGAGTCTTAAACCTGTCTAGATACTAGTCATTTATTCAATAAGCCCTAGCTGCTTTTGGTGGAGAATATTATAAATCAAATCTGAGATCTAAGTATACTTACAGTTTGGGGTGTCATCATTCCCAGGTTACCTCAGAGGACAGAACTGAGAATATAGAAATTCCCTCTTTCTTGAAGCCCAGGTTTTAAGTTGATAAGCCAGGCATATGTCCGCATCCCCACTGACTTTTGGCATACATGTTAGATCTTTTCAGTGGATACTTTCATTAATTAATTCTTCACACCCCTCTCTACATTTATTTCTTTTCCTTTATGGACATTATGTTATTCCACCTAAATGTATGAGGCAAGAAAACAGGCTACTGCTTCTTCTCAGGGACATAGTCCTTAACCCTAATCTGACACAAGACTTGGCTCTTCTTCATAAATTAATTCACAGTGGACTATCTTGAATTTCATGCTGTACTCAAGAATCTTATAGACTTTTGTGTGTAATATTTATTTATTCATGTTAATGATGTATTCATTCAGAGCTATAAGCATACACCAATTTAATTATCTTTCTATTGTATATGCATGTTTAGATTGTTTCCTGACTGCTTTGTAGTCTGTATCACATAATGTGTGCATTGTATACAGTCTTAAAGTATTTGTAAATATGTATGTATACATATATACACATACACACTATGTATACACACACACACATATATGCATTCATTCTTGTGTGTGTAGTTGTGCAATTCTATAGCATGTTCCTCACAGTTGAGTTTCTGGGTCATTAGGAACACTAATGTTTACATTTATAAGAGACCATTACGTATTTTTAACTTTTTTTGACTTAGATTATAGTCAATTCTGTATACAGTTCTCCATCAATTCCTTCAGTTAATGAGAGTCTTGACAGTATCAGATGATTTTTTTAAAACTTAGGTGCTAAAATGTCTCATTATAGACTTAATTAGCATGTTCCTTCCTCATGGATACCGTTAGAGATCTTTTTTTTTTTTTTGTATTATGATAGAAACATTTTGTTTGTTTCTTTCAGAAATATCTTGTCTGTTTTTGGGTTTTGTTCCCCAAAATGCATTTTAGTTTTGACTTTAGCTTTAGCTTCGCAGATATCATGGAGAACAGTTTTAGCAGTTTGATTGTTATATTGAACCAATAAATCAATTTTCATAGAATTGAAATCCTGATCATTTCACAACTTTCTGTCCTTGAGCAACTTACTGCTCTCCACTTATATAGATTTTTAATGTCTTTCAATAAACTTTTACATTTTAATGTAGGTTTATATATCTTAGGTTAATTTTATTCCTAGATATAAAATATCTCCCATTGATTTTAAACTGTGTCTTTTAAGAAGATAGATGTTCTAAATCATAATTACTAGTGTATATAACCATAAATGTTTTCTCTGTATTACTCTTGTGTATCTGGTAAACTTGCTGCATGTGCTCATAAATTCTAATGTTTTATAGAAAAAAGTCTATAAATCTGAGTTGTAGTTCTTGTTTTCCATTCTTCATGTTTCTTATTTTTTGGTTTTCATCATCCAGCATCATCTAGTACTTTTTGAGATGACAATGGCACTAAGTAGCAATCGGAAGGATGCCTAACATTTTATTTGCCCTTTTGAAATTCTTTAGCAATTTCATATATGTATATAATGAAATTTAACCATCCAGATGAAAAGTCGATACATACTCACTACTAAATACCTAATAAGTTCAGGAAGAAACAATAATGCTACCTTTCATACAATAAAAACTCAATCATAACAAAAATATCACAAATAAAAATTAGTATAACAAAGTAATAGAAGTACTAAGAAGGCAATAAACATTTTAAATGTCTGTGTTAGAAAAGGCTGATAGAATTGTAAGTGGGCATCTTAAGTCAAGCTGAAAATTAGTATAGCCGAACAAAAATCATACAAATTGAAATAGCAATGAAATAGGGAGCAAAGATATTGTTAATAGAAAAGAAGACTACATCCAAAAGAACATTCTTTTAAAGATTAAAGAAATAGACCTAAGGCTATAGATATCAGAAAGAAGAAAAGGTCCAAAAATTAATATTAAAATTGATATATTCAGCATAAAATAATTACTTAAAATAATTTTCAATGACAGTGTAAACAGTGCTATAAAACACATTTATGTTGAGAAATGAGAAATTAGAGGCTAGTCAGGAACTTGTTCAGCAAACCCTTACTGTAGTGGAGGTTCCCAGGGTAAGGGTTGGATTGCTAGGATGCCCAGAGTATTGCTGTGCTCTTGTCTATTGTCATCAACAGTCAGGAGGAGGAAAAGGCATATGGAAAAGTTCCAGGGGAAGTCAGGAGGAACTTCTAAGAACTCCTTCCCCACCACAGATGACATATTTATAAAGAAGCAGAGATGATGTACAGGAGGTTTGGCATGTTACAGAAATGTCTCAGATTATTCCATAAGGAAAATGAAGCCCAGTCAGTTTTCCATCTACATTTTACTTCAATTTTAACAGAAAGCTTCTGAAATATACAAACTCTTTAAAATAATTATCTCTCTATTGGCATATAAGCAGCAATTTTCTTAAAATCCACAATAATGCTATCAAAGAATTTTCTCACTTTACCTGCAGATTATCTGTAACAGCATTCCTAGATGTCATTCTTACCTTCACAAGCTTAAAATGAAGTACTATCCATAGAGAAGAACAGTTATTTCTTGGAAAATAATTGTAAATGATAACCTAATTGCTGTCACTCTAAGAACAGAAATGTATCTATTTGTCCAGGCTGGTGAACCAGGGTTTGTTGAGGTCAGTGACAGGAGTATGGGTGACTCACAAGAAACTGCATTGCTGTATAGCCCATCTGTCTTCGTTAGGTTTTTATTACTGTGAAGAGACACCATGCCCATGGTGGTTCTTATAAAGGAAATATTTCATCATCACAGGACGCATGGCAGTATGCAGGTAGATATGGTGCTGGAGCTGAGAGTGCTGTATCTTGCAGGCAACAGAAAGTGAACCAATTGTCACACTGAGGGAAGCTTGACCAAAAGAGACTTTGTAGCCCACCCATGTAGTGACACACTTCCTCTAGTAGGTCACACCTTCCAATAGTGCCAATTCCTTTGGGGGGCATTTCTTTTTCAGACAACCACACCACCCCAGCATGGCTATAATTCAGGAGCGTTGCATTCCTTGGGCTCCCAGTATGACTTGCAAGTAGCTTCTACCCAAGGAATGCAATGCTCCTTAATTACATGGCCAGTGTCTAGCATGCTACAAGTCTCCATGTCTCTTTTCATGAGAAATATCAATTTAACTTAATATGTGTTTGGAATATCTTGTCTCTATTCTACTAATGACTGAAGAAAAGACATTCACTTAAATATTGATTAACTTTCCTGGTTTTGGCTAAGTAGCTGCCTTTTTAAATACCAAAACCACTTATAAAGTAGCTATTAAAAGAGCACAAGTACCTTCATACTTTAGCTATTTTCCTTTATTCTCAGACAGGCTTCTGATTGGCAGCCATCACTGTCAAACTTGTTGTTTGAAGGTCTTTTGTTGTGTGGGGATTGGTGCACATCTGTCTGTTGCCCATGGGTTTCAGCAGTCATTGCCATATATGCTAAAGAGTGTATTTTAGAAACTGAAAGTAACACTGACATCCTTCTGAGAGATTTTAGAATGGAACAGAGTAGAATATTTTGGTAAAATTTGTAATGTAGTCACTCTTAGGATAGTGTATTAATTACGCTTAAATTGCTGTAATAAAGCACCATGATGGAGACAATTTAAAGAAGTAAGGGCTTATTTGGGCTTGTAGTTCTAGAGAGATAAGAGTCCCTCACCATAACAGGGAAGTGGCAGGAATAGTGGCTGGAAAAGGAAACTGAGAGCTCACATCTTGGACCAAAACCACAAAGCAGAGAGAATGAGCTGGGAGGGGTTTGAGTTTTTAAACTCCCAAAACCTGTCCCAGAGACACATTTTCTTCTGAAGACCATACCCCCTAAAGCTACCAAAGTGTGGTGCCAGCTTGGAACTAAGAGTTCAAATACCCAAGACTATGGGGGATATCTCATTCAAACATCCAGATTCCACTCCCTGACTATCAAAGGCTTTAGGCCATATCGTAATGTAAAGTGCATTTAGTCCAGTTCAAAAGTCCCCAAAGTCTTTGTTTTAAAGTTCAAAGTGTCTTCTGAGATTCAATCTCTTAATTGTAATCCCTTGTAAAATCAAAAAGCAAATTTCACACTACCAACATTTAATGGCATTGTAGAATATTTATTGACACTGTGTGAAGATGTGTCATTGTGGTTGGTTTAATAAAAAGACTGAATGACCAATAATTCGGCAAGAGAGATAGATGAGAATTCCAGGAGAAAGGGACAAATTCTGAAAGAATCAAGTCATGCAAAGGAGACACCAAGTTACACATATGGAATGAAAGCAATGTAAAAAGCCCTGTGGCAGACTGTAAATTAATAAAAGCAGATTAATTTAAGTTATACAAAGTAGTTGAGGACAAGCCTAAGATAAAGGTCAAACTTTCATAATTAATAACTTTCTGTCATTTTGGGGGAGCTGATGGTCCCACAAAGTAAAGTCTGACTGCACTTGAGAAATATTGCTACACAACGGCATATAAAATACATTATCATTCCAAAAGAGACGAATAGGAGCACAGTGAGGAAATAAAACCAAAACCTAGCAGGGAAAATACAAACCCCATAGCACTGTGTCTAATGTCAAAGGGTTTAGATGACTCTGTTCTTTCAACTTTGCTGACTTCAACACACTCCTTTTTTTGAGCTGGTTTCACTACCTGCATTCAATTCTTCTTGGCAGATACTCCATGACTCTGGCATCTTCAACATCTTGAGATAGCCCCGGAACCGTAGTCTTTACCATCATAGTTTTACACAATTGCCTTTCGTGTTCTCTTGCCCTCTCATAGACTTCATGCCAGGATTCTCCTCTCACAGGCTGACTGGTCTCAGTAACTCTCTGAAGCTGGGAAATAAGATTCCATGGCCCCCTTACACTTGTATCCTTCAAGACTGAAAAGCAAGCACTGTGTGGACAATACTGTCATGTTTGGCAACCAGTTTGGGGAGACCCTGGTCCCCTTTAATCACATTAGCAGTGTCTACTTCTTGCAGCTTTCCAGGGACAGAAAATACTGCATAATCTCCTTTGCAAGTTGAAAGCTTAGCTGGCGGGACCTTGACCTGAGGGCACCCTTTTGTGTTTTCCTGTTCCAAGCCTATGAGCTCTCCTTATGGCATTAATATCCTTAGGTATTGCAGCCACTCTTTCAGCAAAAGTCTTGGCTGAAACATTAAGCTTGCCAGTGTTCTTTATCTCTCTCCAAATTATACAGTTTATATTTCTCCTTCCTTCCATGGTCCACATTGCTTTTAGCACACCTGTCTTCCAGCTCTGTTTACAGCATTCAGTGCTTTGCTGGTTCAAAGTCTCAATGTCTTCCAAATTCCTCCAAAAATAAAACCAAACAACAACAACAACATCAAAACCAAACATGCTCAGGTTCTTCACAACAAGAGCCTACTCCAATTTTCGTATTAATTACTTTTCTATTTCTGTGATGCAATAGACAAAAAGAAGGGTTGAATTGGACTTACTGTTCCAGATGGATAAGAATCTATGATAGCAGAGTGGGCCCATGGCAGTTATAGCAGGAAGCGAAGGGCTTCTCTCTTCAAACTGTAAGCGCCAAGCAGAAAGACTGAACTAGGGGTGGCTCATGTCTTTGAACTCTCAAAGCCCACTCCCAGTGACTTACTTCCTAAAGCAAGGCCGTACCACTTAAGCCTACACAAATACTACTACCAACTGGAGATCCAGTAATCAAATAACTGAGTCTTCAGTAAGCTTACTAGTCAACTCAAATTGTATTTAAAACAAATTTAAGTGAATAGCTGCCTCTTAGAAATAGATGATAGACAGATGACAGATAGATAGATGATAGAGATAGATGATAGATATAGATAGATAGATAGATAGATAGATAGATAGATGATAGAGATAGATGATAGATGATAGATAGATTGATAGATGATAGATATCTCTTCTAAACACATCAAATGTGTTTTGATTGCATTAACTTTTTACTCTCCCTTCTAGGTCCACACCACCATAACATTGTATCTTCTTTTCACAATCCAGTAAGTTCAATCAGTCCTGTTCATAAGTGTACGGATATAGGGCCATTCACTGGATCACGGGCAATATTCCAGGTGTCACTTCTCTTAGAAGAGCTGGCTCTCCCTGCCCACTGGACTTCCACTGCTAACCCTCCTCAGCCATGCTGGAATTTTCACTGGCTTGACCTTGCGCAGGTCTTGTACACAAGTCATAGTCCCTGGGAGGTCATGAATGCATTGTTTCTGTTGTGTCTGGAAGACACTGTTTTACAGCAGTCCCCCAGGGTATCTGGCTCATACTCTTTTCACATCCTCTTTGCAGTGTCTCCTGAGCTGTGTGTGTGTATATGCCCCATTTAGAGCTCAGCACTCCACACTTGCTCATTCTCTGCAATGGGCTGTGAGTGTGAATGACTGTTCCTCACTGCAAAAGGAAGTTTTGCTGATCAGAGGGTTGAGATCTACACCAATAAGTGTACAGATAAGTTTTTAGAAGGCAGTTGAATACTAAATATGTTTAACATAGTAATAACAGTATGCTCTCCCAAGGATTATTGGCTAAATTTGAATACTGGGCATGCATATTACTCTGTAGAGCAAGTTTTAAAGCCAACCAGAAAGTGATTAGTTAACCTCCATAACGCTCATGCCACCGTTGCACCCATGGTTGTATCTTGCTATGTTGATCATTATTGTAGCTAGCAGGGTTCACAGCTGGGTAAGAGTATCGATGACTATTCTTGTTCACTCACTTGTATAGCCAGTAAGTAGGAAGGAAGATTGCAATTAGTAACCACTCAATTGCATGTCTTATGACCTAAGTATGTGTCAAAGGGTAATGGTAATAGGCTGGGGCTTTGCTGTTGTTGCTGTTTGGCTGTGGTACAGGATGTATGGAACTCCTGATCTGTTGATCCATAGCTCAAATGACAATATCCCAAACCTGGAATTGGGCTTTCTGTTTGATAATGGGAGAGAATCAGCATCCATCTATATACGGTAACTCCTTTTATACTCTTGAAAAACATTCTTTCGCTTTTTACAAGAATTTAAGGCTGGGAATAAAAGACACTATGCCCTGTTCTTTAAAAATTCATTTCAGAATCTGGAGAGATGGCTCCGTGGTAAAGTACTGATACCACTCCTACAGAATGCTGGAGACTGATTCCTAGAACCCATATTCAGGTCCTCACAACCACCTGTGACTCCATTCCTATGAGGGATCATAAACATCTGTTTCGGCTCTGTGGGCACCTGCCCTTGTGTGTACGTAGCTCCAACAGATGCCACTCATATATACATAAATAATTTTTTTTACATATATACCATCCTCAAATGGACTATAATACTATGGACTATGGTTTTTACTGCCTTGAAAAAAAATGAACACATTAAAAATATTCTGTGTATTTTTAACTAACAAGAATGGCTTATTTGTTTACTCAAAAAGAGTGGTAGAATAAAGTAGCACTTGAATACTGTTTAGTGGAATTACCAGATTATAGTCCAACACGAGTAGTGGAACATATGTATTGGGAGAGCATTTTGTTTACTTAAGATTTGTTCATTTGTATTGAATTCTCACAAAGAATTTCATATTAAAACACCATTTAAAGATATGTCTTAATTCCTGAAATGATATTTTATTTACATTTGCTATATAAAACATACCTTTATATAAATATAAATAGTATAAATGTATAGTACATGAATTTTATTCCCTGACAGTTTTCTAAGTGCCTATATTTTGATTTGAAGTCTGTGATGGTAAGCAACAAAATACTATGGAAATGAAATGAGTGGAGAAGAAACTTGTTCCGGTAGATGAATTCCATTTCCTGGTGTCCACTTATCTCCTCTGTAACCTGAAGACATGGAGTTTCAAAGCCATCCCTTCTCTCTGATAAAATGAAAAGATTGACATTTTGTTCAGAACCAGACAAGATAATGGGAAATGGATCATGATAGAGCTCCTGAAGAATAGACAATCACGGATTTACATTTTAGATGAGATTTTTATGAGAATGATTTAAAATGGGGTTTTAGTAGAAAATCCTAATGAATGCTCATCTTTCTTTTTTGACCTTGGCTAATGCCCCCGCTCAGTGGGGACTCTCATGATAATGTGGTAATAGTGTATTCTGAGCACCAGCCTGGCTTTGAGACAGTTCTATTCTTTTTGAAAGCTCAAAGCTGCTTTCATCTGAGTACTATTGATTAAGAAATTATTCTTTCAAATAAAGCAAAGAAGAAAAGAAAAGAAAAATGGGCATGTTCCATAAGGGGTTCAGCACAGGAAAAGTTGAATTTTCAAAGAGAACAGCCCTCACTCTGTTCCTTTACTTTTAATGCGCTCATATTAAAAAGTGGGGGAACCATTGTTCTTGACTTTCTTTTCAATCATCACCACACTTTTCTGAATTCGTGCAATTTGCATTCATTAATGATTACAGCAAAGGACATCTTGGGCTTTTGCATAATTAATCCTAACGTTCCAGTGACTCCTCTCAGAAGACCTGGAAGGGATAGGTGTTCACTCTCCCAGCTGAGGAGTTGGGGCTGGACTCCGAATTCCCCACTATTCAGGCTCATTAGCTCACGATAGGAGGTTGGGGCTTACCCTAGACCTTGACTCCCTAGACCTGGACTCCCGAATTCCCCACTATTCAGGCTCATTAGCTCACGATAGGAGGTTGGGGCTTACCCTAGACCTTGGCTCCCTAGACCTGGACTCCCGAATTCCTCACTATTCAGGCTCATTCACGGCAGGAGGTTGGGGCTTGCCCTAGACCTTGGCTTCACAGTTTTGAACTTGAGTTATAGCAACCCTCTTCATCTACCCAGCAGAAGATTGGCTTTAAGGTGCTTAAAAATGCTTTTAAACACAATAAAACAGTTTATTGATCAAATACTAAAGTCGGCTAATTCCCAGGATAGCTCCAATAAGTGTCACAAACCCCTTCACGCTTTGCTGTATTCTTGTCCCCCGTTATGATTGTTATTCTTATAAGCATCACCTGCAGAAGAGATTTAGCTCCAGTCTAGCTTTAACCCTCTTAAAACGAAATAAAACTGAATTTGGTGTTTTCTATAGTACAGTCTCAATTTGAAGGCAGATCTACAATAGGAATTAGAAACTTAACTTTAACCACCGAATTTAAAGGAAAGAAGAACTAGCATTTCCATTTCTTGGAGCATCTCCTTGAAAAACCTAACAATTGCTAGGTTTCTCTCTGTCTCTTTGAGATGTATATAAATCTTATTTTCTGCATGAAATGGACCTTTCGCTCACTTTAAAATCAAAAGTGTTTGTCTAGGACCTGGAAGACACCCTTTGGAAATGTGATCATTGCTGGGATTCAGGCATTATGCTGGTCTCTGTCACCTGAAAGGATGAACCCAGGTAGAACCCTAGTCAGCCCAGGGTCCCTTGGATGTTAAGCCACTGTGTCACTATGTAATCTGTATGCAAATGCAAAGGTCCCTTTAAGTGACAAGTTCTGCCCATTCCTGCTTTGTCTTTCCTGCTGCCCTTTTGGAGAGGGAGATTGGTCCTTGCCTTTCTTCCTCTTTCTCTCTGTACCCACTCC
>JAQHUG010000220.1:3334490-3351990 GCA_028555095.1 Dicrostonyx torquatus | reverse complement strand
GAGGCTAGATTCATGAACATCAGGACTTCTAGAACATTGCAGGTGGCCACTGCCAATGCTTTCTTTGACATGGCTTGCCGAGTATCGGGGATAGAGCACTGTATCTGTTTTAAGGGTACCTGCAAAATCTGCACGAATGTTGATGCCACAGGTGATGTGGTAAGCACAGTAGATGTGGTTGTAATTTTAGAATCTATACAAAATAAGAATGAAGAGTGTGTGTGCTTGTGTGTTTAGGATGACAGTTTGGACATGGCACTTCTTGTTGTTTCTAGCGATGAGGCTTGTCATAAGCTTGCTTTAACATCTTGAACGATTCTGCAGTTTACAAAACAAAAACCCAAAACACTATTTAAGTACGCTTGTAAGCCTTTACAAATGTACAGGTAGCTATGTTAAGAAGAAGCCTAGGAAAGAAAACTGACCACACTAATAGAAAACAAAACACCTTTGTTACCCTCTGAGTCTTACCTCCATACCTCTCCACATATTGCCTAGGAAAACTCCCAGATATTTTCTCATTAGTTTTTGATTTGTGCACCATATATTCTCCTTTGCTGCCTTTGTGAGTTCATGAGGAATATAAAACTATGCTTCCTTGGGCACAGTTTTCTCCAGCAAGAAGGCTGGGGACAATTTTAATAAAACTGTCATTCAGATTCATGAGTGGTGCCTGCTGCTTGCAGCATTTCCAAGAGCGGGTTCTTCTTGGCAGGAAATGGAGCATCAAAGTTCATATGGCACACTCTGATATTGGAAGCAAGCTTTCAGTCTCTAGTCCTGCCTCGGTGACCGTCTCCATGTGCAATTGTGCGGTATAAATACCCATTTGTTTGATCATACTGATAAACAGAAAATAAGACAAGCCCCTCTCGCTGTCTTCACTCCAGGTTCATTGTCTTCCCAGAGCATCAGCCCTTCCTCTGCTCTGATATTCATGGGTCATCTAAAGGTTAACGTATACTGGACCTGGTCCTTTCATGTCATCTCCTCCTCTGTTGACCATAACCCCTCATAGGTCTGGTAAGATTGCCGGATTACTGGCAGGTAAAACAAAGGCATGAGACTGTTAGTTAGTCTTGTGGCATGAGACAAACACTAGACCTCCTCATGTTTGCAATGACACAGAAGCACGTGTCCAGTTATCAATCTTCCCATTAGCTAGATCCCACAAAGGCAGAGAGTGCATTACATTTTTTCTTTATTAAAAAATTACATTTATTTGTGTGCATATGCATGCATACCCAATGCCACACATATGTAGGTCAAAGAACAGAAGGAGTTCTATTTTTCCACCATATAGATTCCAGGGATCAAATTCAGGTCGTCAGTCAGACTGGGCAGCAAGCACCTTCACTCACAGAGTTCGCCTACCAGCTCAACATTTTTACCAGGGCATTCCCAGGGTATGTAGGGAAGGAGTCTTGGGATGTGACAGAGGCTCAATCTATAGTTTTGTTTAAGAATGAATAAGTTTTGTGTTATTTTGATCATGTTTTCCCCTCCCTCAAATCTTCTAATATTCTCCCCACCTTTCTACCCTCCCAACTTTGTGTTCTTTCTTCCCATCTCTTACAAAAAATATATAAAGAAACAAACAGACCTCACAAACCCACAAAAATGAAAGCAAACTGGCAAAAGACATTTCTTCTGAGGAGAGTGTCTTTAATAGGAATGTCTACACTGATCAGTCAGTTGCCTTATTTTCTGTCCCATGGCTTCTTCTCACTTCCCGACTCCATGCACTGTTGATCACTCTCTCCTTCAGTGGCCTGTTGTCTTGGTCTACTGCAGTGGTTCTCAAACTGTGGGGTCATGACCCCATAGGGGTCATATATCACATATCCTGTATCAGATATTTAAATGATGGTTCATAACAATGTCAAAATTATGTTATGAAATAGCAATGAAATAATTTTATGGTGGGGGATTATCACGACCTGAGGAACTGTATTAAAGGGCTACAGCATTAAGAAAGTTGAAAGCCCTGGCTTACATGGGAAGGGGGAAGGTCTGTCCTGATTTGTTTTCACATCAGCCTCCTGCCTGTGTCCTGGTGGAGGCTGGTTCATAGTCACCCTCTCCTTCTGCTCTTCAAGCTTGGTTTTCACAGTGGTCCATGTTGTGCTGTCTGCAGACCTCTTGTGATGTTGCCTCATGTGAAAGTCAACCCCAGAGTCCCTTGATGTTCCAGATGAACACACATCCGTTCCTACTCAGCTCTTCTTGCTCAAGAGAGTTGCAAGAACATTTCAGTCTGGCTCATGTTCAAAGGCAACTGGTGGGTAAAAACATGCCATTAATTCACAAGTTCAAATACAGCCAGAGGCTTGACAATGATAAGAATAAAGACTTTCTCTCCCGGAATCTAATAGGGCAGGAGGTCAGCCCACAGAGTGATGACTGGGGAGCAGATAACATACTCTTTTTGTTTCATTGCCTTTTATTTTCTGGTCCTGCTCTATGACTGCTGGCATAGCAGCAAGAGAGCTCTTTTCTGAAAGTCAGGTATGTGTCCATCTCTGACAACAAACAAGGCCATGTAAAGAATGGAAAATGAAGTGGTGTTGATTCAGGCATCAAATTTATGTGTGCTTACTGACACTTATTGATCTGATGGTACAAGTTTGCACCTGCCCATCATCTTTCCCATGTATTGGAAAAACAGTAATTTGTAAGAGAAAATGAATAAATAATGCTAAAAAATGATGAAGACTTTCCCTTTACACTCAAGACTGTGGAACTGAGCGAGCTGAAACTCTTGGATTAATTTCCCTGAGTTCTGAGAAGCAAGTGATTTGTGCATCTGGGCACTGTAAGGACCATTCACTCATAGAACTCTAGATCCCAGTATAGATGTCACACAGTTGCCTTGGGAGACGTCAGAGTGATGGAGTTATATAATTACATTTGCAGTGATAATCTTGGATACCTTTCTCTGTAAATAATGTGTTTATGCATTTTTTTAAAACATCATCTAGGCGATTAAAATTGTTCCTTGAGGTACTGCGCTTGTGTAGAACCGCTGTAGTGGTTTGAAAGAAAATGTCCTCCAAAGGGAGTGGCACCATTAGGAGTTGTGGCTTTGTTGGAGTAGATGTGGTTTTGTTGGAGGAAGTGTGTCCCTGTGGAGACAGGTCTTGAGGTCTTTTGTAAGCTCAAGCCACACCCAATATCTCAGAATGCTTCCTGTTGCCTGTGAATCAAGATGTAGAATTCTGCAACACCATGTCTGCCTGCATGCCGCCATGCTCCTCTCCAGGATAGCAATGGACTGAACCTCTGAACTGTGAGTCACTCCAACGAAATGTTCTCTTTTATAAGAGTTGCTGTGGCCATGGTGTCTCTTCACAGCAGTAAAAACCCTAAGACAACCTTTTACCTATTACTTATGCATCTCCATAGCAAGACTCATTTGTCTTGTGGCTTATCATATCCTGAAACAGATGCTTAGAATGGGCCCTGCCATTGGTTGTCTATAGGCAGATAGATCAATAGAGTGCTTTGTGCTCTGAGGTAGCTGTTTGAGCAAGGAACAAGGCCCCACCTTTGGGCGGGTTTATACTACCTGCCATTTTCCACATCATGGTAGAAAGTGTGGTGGTGACAATAAGGTCATGGTATGTATGAGGTTTGGGTCTAGAACACCGTTCAGTCTTACATGGCCTGCTGTCAGAGGCAGAGAGGTCTTTAAGGGCCCCTGAGTTTCTAGGAATCACTGAAGCAGTATGTGGGGTTGGTGTTTCTGTGTGACACCAAAACTAGTTTATAGCCATGTATTTTGACCCATTTTTCTCTTAAATATTTGTATGGAGACTGTAGTTTTGGAGAACCATTGCCCAGGAAGTCAATGGGGATCCCATACCCGCAGAAGCCGAGGTGAAGGAAAGGTTCTGATTCCATCATGACTCTTACCTGTCACAAAAGGGAGTACACATTTTCACCTTACACTCAGTTTCACCACAAATCTGCGGCTGGGGCTGCTCAGAGCCAAACCTAGATAGCTTTCTGAAGTAGGCTTTCTACTTGACCAAGGCATATTTTCCTCTAGGTGAGCCTGAACAGAGCGCTCATTCCTGGATCTGCTTTCTTGTATATACCCTTTATACAAACCTTTGAGGGATTAGCCTAGTCCTGAGGAAGTCCGTAATTCATTGCAAGACTTTTGTAGAAGGCATGACGCATTTTTACAAACTGCAATTACAGTTTTAACTTGGAAGTACGCTGACTCTGTTTTTAAATTTAAACACGAAACTGGAAAGCACCTAGCATGCAACCTCTCTGGCTTTCCTTCATGTGTGACACTGTTAATAATGGTCTCAGTCTGCCCACTGTTGATGAAATGGTCCACTTACAATCCAGTGATGAGTCCTTCCTTTACCCTGTTCAATTTTTAATGTTAGAGATTAATGTAAGAGCCCATTTGAACATTTGCCAGGAGCTCAGTAAAATAATTTAAAATAATTTATTCAAAATCCTGTAGGGAATATTTTTTTCAGTGCTAGGCCCCTGCCAGAAGCTCCTGTGTTTGGTCCTGAGCACATGGACTCCATTGTCACAGTGAGGTATAGGTATGTTTAAGGGAGCAAAGAGCTGTATCCACCATCCTGTTTTACCGGGACACTGACAGATACTGCTCCGTCTGAACCCCCCACAGCGACTGGGTTAGCTTTGCTTCACCTAGGCAGTGTGTTTTCTTTAAAGAGTGAAATATAACCACAGAGCCCGGATGCATGAGCAATTCATAAAGCAAATGTCAAAAGGAAAATAGATTTGTTTTTCTGTAAAATATCCTTCCTAGAAAGAAATGTTGAAAATATGATATTAATTAATTAGATGAAAATAGAATAAACTTGCAGAGTTTGTTAGTTGTAGTTTTCTGAAGCATTAGCAGGTTTGGTATTTGTCTCAACAGCCCTATGTTTTGGTGGTATAATCATCTACATATTAGGTGAGCCTTTAATATCACCAAGGCGTGTTCGACTCAGAGACACAGAATTTATTCCACAAGGCTGTCTCCCTCATGGTGGAGGTTCTGCTGTCTAAACCAAATGAAGTAAGAATTTTCAAGAGATTATCACCACTTAACAGGCAGCAAAAAAGAGACATAGTACTCCAGTCCAGAGCCTGCCAGATGGCAAGGAGGGCTGACAATGCAGAGTCTTGTTCCATCAGCAGAGGAAGAGAGACAAGGTTTTACAGACATTACTAATTTTTAGCACATAAAAAAGGACATTGAAACTGGTAACATATAATTTTGGGAGTATCTCATACCTATAATTTTGTTGTCTCTTCTGTTTAGTATGCTGTGTCCCATTATATTTGTGAGCATAGCTCCATCTCTCCAGAGTTTGGTACCTAAATGCAGAAATATGGCTGCCACATCTTTTGGCAACATGCCTTCTTGAGCTATATGAAATGCCAAGAAAAAAGAAAGATTTTATTTTTTGTCTTTTCTTTATTTGCACATTAAGAATTAGGCTCAGTTGTATGCATCCAACATCTAAAGTTCAAATAGCTTATGTCCACACACACAATACTGAGTTCTTAGAGATGTTCTTGTGTTTTTATGAACCAACCAATTATAATTCCAACCCCTCCCCATTATGAAGTTCCTCGGTCTCTAGAGTTTGACTTGCATTGCGTAGCCCAAAGTGGGCACTGGGGGCAGTAATTGCATCTTTCCCCTAACCAGGGAGCAGGAGATAGAAGTCTCTATGTGCTTTATTGTTTATCTGCTTGGAGAAATATTGTCATCGTGTCATCTTCCTTGACTACTTTCACCACCTGCCCTGTATAGAATGCTATTATCTGACCCCACTGAATGACAGGGAAATGTAGTCCACAGTGTGGGACATGGCTACAGCCAAAAGATTTATTCCTGTGGAGAAAAGGGATGGAAAGTGGGTGTTAGGATGACTAGAAATTCCTGTCACAGACAGTGAGGAAAAGCTGACATGAAAGTCCCCAGCACACTTTCCATCTGCTTCCATATTCAAGCAGCTACAGGTCAGTGTGTATTAATTTCCAGTCTCATTATAAGGTGCCAAAGTTTACTTAATCGGTTAAGAATGGCATTTATAAATTTATCAGTAATATAGCTAAGGCACATCAATTAGTGACTCTGAAAGTTTCTAAGCCAAAGCACCTTCTGAGTTGAATATTTATTTTGAATTGATCAAAATAAAGAGCCCGAGAGTTGCTTATGCAGATAAGCTTTCCATAATGACTAGAACCCATCCATATAGATTCGGTATGTAATTTAACTTTCAGGCCATGATATATTAGTGAGCAGACTGAATACTGTCACAGTTACCCTCAGAAAACAGTTGTAATCTGGGCTGCCTACACACTAACATATTGCCACTGTAATTAGATTGGCAATTACAAGCACAAATGTGGAGAATAAAGAATTATTCCCAAACCTGCTGTGCCTTTGTATTTCGTGCTTTTGTTTTATGAATGATATTCTTTCTCTGAACCACAAAAAGGAAATTGCCAACACGGTTTCCATTATTAAATGTGTAAACAAAGCATGGTGGAACCATATAGATTATTACTTAGTCTTGATTTTTCCTACATGGATGAATGTTAAAAACATTGAAAAAAGCTAGAGATAAGAGATGGTATACTGTTTATTATATTTATATAAGATATCTATAAAAGAAAAATCTACCGGAACATAAAAATTAGCACCTGTCTCAGGCTGAATATGGAATTAGGTTTGCTCTAAATGGGCCAAGTGAGTCATACTAAAATGTTTGATAATGATGATCATCATAGAGTTCAATAAATGTATTAAAACTGATTACTTAAGAAGAGTGATTTTATAAGCTTTGTTTATATTGAGATGGGGGTCTCGAGTAGTGCAGACTGACTTTTCAAAATCATTGTGTAGCAGGAGCTCCTGATTCTCCTGCCTCCTCCTCAGTGCTGGCATTATAATCACAGGCCATCATGCTGGACGAGATGAGTGAATTTCACGGAATGCAAATTGTACCTCAATAAGGTTTTGAAAAATGAGACTAATCTGAAATGATCTTCCTTTTCCAATACTAAACTGTACCATGAAAATGCTTTTTGCATGGCTATGGAATAGAAATCACTTGTTACATTTTAAAAGCTAGGAAAATACCATAGTGATTTTGCTTAAAAATGTCCGTTCCATTTCCACCTTTTTAAACATCAACATAGCATCTGGCTGGAGAGGTTTCAGCTTATTTGATGGCTGGTTCTAATATTCGACTCTGTCTCTATCTGAGCATCTGTCCTAACATTTAAAATGAATGATTTTTAAAACAGAAATTTGAAAGAATTCTAACAAAAAAGAATAGCTACTTGTGTTGGCTAGTTTCATGCCAACTTGACATAAGATAATTATTTGGAAGCAGGGAACCTCAATTGAGAAAATGCCTCCAGAAGATTTGACTGTATGGAATTTTCTGAGTTAGTGATTTAATGGGAGAATGCCCAGCCCCGTGGATAGGGCCATCCCTAGGCTGGTGGTCCTGGGTTCTATAAGAATGCAGGCTGTGTAAGGACCAAGCCAGTGGGAAGCACTCCTCCATGGCCTCTGCATGCTCCTGCCTCCAGGCTCCTACCATTTGAGTTCCTGTTTCCTTCAACAATAGTCTAAGGTGTGGAAGTTTAAGACAAATAATGCCCCCCCACACACACTAACTTGCTTTTGGTAATTAAAAAGCAGTGTTTCATTAAAGCAATAGAAACCATAGCTAAGACACTAATTAAACTAAAACCTTCTCAGGAATGTAATGAAGTTTAAAATGAAAGAAAAATGCCTCTAAAGTTGACTTGTAGGGTTTTTTTTTTTTAAACCAAAGTGAAGTCCTGTTTTGTGAACCCTACTTACATGTATTGCTTTTAAAACTAAGATTTTAGTTTTTTGGACATTTAATAATAGTAATACCATTTGCACAAGATGGGATGATTTCAACACATACCTTTGATAACATTAAAGAAAATGCTATAGAAATCTTCCAGAAACTTCTGATAAGCAAGTTACAGTGATACTAATAACCTTTATTGAAGGCACAAGAGAGAACATCATTATATATAACACAGATACGATGAGTATAAAAATTCGAATATATTCACTGACAGTTCCAGTCGAATATATTCTTTCATTTTTTATTTTAAATCTGCAACATCTAGATGGTTGGTGTGAGTTCTCTAAATCTCTAAACTTTTACTTTTATCCTGAATTTTCATAGAATTCCAGCAAAGACTGAAAGATGTAAAGAAAGTGAGCAAACATTTGGCATTACACACTCCCAGGGTTCTAAGACTTCTGAACCTAATTAGATCTACTTGTTAAAGGCCCAGTGTCCTGGTTCACCATGGCCTTCTATCCATGCATTGGGACATTTTTAAGCAATGAAGTTAAACATAACAGAGGATGATTTACTTTTATGCATATAATACATTTAGTTTCTTTTACTTTTAACTTTGAGAGAGAAAAAAATAATTTAGGTATTCAAACCTGTCAAGATTTTGTTACTCTTTCTTTTCTTTAGACTGAATGAAACTTGGACCATTGAGATGAGGGTCACAAGTGCGGCCTGGAGAAGTAAAAATTAATTACTTGGTATATCAGCAGACGACACCAAATTCAGTAGTTAAATGGGAAGGAAAAAACAAGAAAAAGACAAAGAAAGAAAAACATAAAAAGAAATCTAGAAACAGACTATTCTCTCCTCATAATAATTGAACTGAAAAACAGCACCACCAAAGAAAGGAAAGAAAATGGAGGGCATAACAGCCTGAATCACATGAACCAAATCAGAACAGTTGCCTCACTGAGGGCTGGGCACATCCTGTGTCTTTGAAACTCTGGTTTGGCAAGGTTGAGGGGGAAGGAGCTTTGTGTTGGAACAGAGACAAACATGATGTTTGTGTTTGCTAGTTACCAACCACTTCTAGCCTTCTTGTTGAAGCATTAACTTTCAAACTTAACCAGCTAAGACTTTGAATAATAAAATCTGAGAGAGGCATGTACATAGAAACCAAACTGTTGCCATATGCATTGGGAGAAGCTGTAAAATGCTAACTTTCTGCATTTCAAATGAACAGATAAGGCAGTTGTTATTATCTGCTGGCCTGGCCTATGACCTGGGTACCCTGTCCCTTTAGGCCTTCCAAAAAGAATAACAACAGTGGTCACCAAAACTGCTAACTTAAACAGATCTATTTATAGTTAGAGCTGTAAACAAGTAAAGAAAAGGAGATGGAGAAAGGAACAGAAGAAACAGAGGAGAGAAAAGCACACAGACAAAATCCATGGGAAGAACGGGAAAGGAAACAAAACCCGACACCAGAAGTGAAACCACAAAGAAGTGCCTGGAGAAGGAAACCTGATTGCTAAAGCATGGGTTCGTCTTGTTAATTTACCGCAGGGGACAGATAAATTGTAGCTTTTACTTTTTATGTAAAGAAAGTTTTGGCTTGGCTTTAGGCATAGAAGGAAATATTGGTAGCTGTGTTTGTTGAAAACCTGGTCAGTAGGGCTGTTTCTTCGCTGTGATTCCTAGGTCAACCCGGTGCTTAGTTTAGGTTCCCTGGCAGATTTACCTGTTTCTATTGGGAGTGTATGTGCACGTTGTACAGATAATCAGTCTCTGTGTGCACATTTTCTCTTATCTAAAAGAGCAAACGCTGGGTGAAAATGCTGATTGAGCTGTTGTGAGTGCATTGTAAGGGTACTTTAGAAGGGCTGCTCTTGGTCACATTTGTACCTGGTAGCTATTCTCATTGTTCTTTTGTAGCTTTCTTCCTCTTCTACTTTTCCTACTTGTTTATGTGACCTTGGAGGTGTGAAATACTCATTTTCCCATGACAGGAACCTTGTATCAATCACCTGAAGTCTATGCAAATCAAATCAGATAACATGAAGTGTAATTTGCAAATACAACGAATAGGAAGCTATAGAATCTGGCCAAGGTTGTAAACTGACAAGACAGCTGCCATCCCCCAACCCTATAACTTTATATCTCGGGTCCTCTAGAAAACTATACATTTAAAGTGGTAATACACAGGACATGGCTGGATTTTATAATCCCTTGTGTATTATTCTGTAATATAATGTTATTAATTACAGCCCATTTTTGTACATTTGTGAGACACAGAAAACAAGAATTACTTTGCATATGGCCACTTCTCAGGCCCTTTCACAGGTTCTTATCACAGGCCTAAGTCCCTCAAGACCTCCAAGAACGGGCTTTTTAATTGGGCTCTTATCTGTCTTGCTGCCCCGGGCCATTCTTGCAAGGTTAAGCTGCTTCAGGACTTACGAAAGAGCTTCCTTTGCTAAACGAAGTTATGATATTGGACAAAGTACTTTCTGAACTGCCTACTTTACATTTTTCCCAAGGTTATTTCTCACTCCTGCTTCTGACCTTTCTCCTTCCCCACAACAAACTGGTTTGACACAAAGCCCAGCCAGAAGAGCCCTCTGTAATACAGCATTGCTGTTGGACTCGCTGTTCAGATACACAGCTGCATTGTTTCTCTCAGAAGACTGTAGCAATTTCAATCTAATGAGTGGGATGACTTCAACCAGATAAGGGCCTCGTGATTAAACACCTTGGTGTAGTTTACTTTCAGAAGAACGAGGCAAACAGCAAAGGCAGGAAGGTAGTCACAGACCTTGCACAGCGTTCACAGTGAACCAGAATGCTCAAAGCTAGTGACTACATCTTATTACCCTCTTAGATGCATGTAAATTTTAGCAATAGTTATTAACAGGTTTTGTTTGTTTGTTTGTTTAAGTGTCAAGATGTATGCTGGCAAAACCTCTAAAACACTGTTTCTTAAACACTAGGAAAGGTGTAGATAGATGATTCTACCCAGCCTGGTTCCCAGTGAAGATGGTCACAGAGGCATCATTACGGTAAGCCATGATGAGCTGCTGCTGTTGGTAGCACCCTGCCCCTGATGGTTGCGGTCACTACTGTTGATAGTGTGATTATGGGTGTAAAAAAGTATCTTTTGTTTATGAAAGTTTGTGATATGCAAATGGGTGCAGGCCATTTGAACACTTGATTTCCAGTTGGGTGGTGCTGTTTGGAGAGGTGTTGGGGGTGTGACCTTGCTGGAGGGGTGTAACATGAGGGTCTGCTTGTTGGGGTTTCTGTCCCACCCGGTACCCCACAGCCAGCAAGCCCCAAAGAAAATCACACAGAGGTCTCCTTAAGATTATAAACTGATTGGCCCATTAGCTCAGGCTTCTCACTATCTCTTGTAACTTATATTAACCCATTGTTCTTATCTATGTTAGCCACATGGCTTGGTACCTTTCTCAGTAGGGCAGCTCACATTCTGCCTCTTCAGTGGTCTGCACAGGAATGCCAGGAGTGGGCTTCCTTCTTCCCAGAATTCTCCTGTTCTCCTTGTGCCACCTCTACTTCCTGTCTGGTTTTCCCACCTATATTTCCTGCCTGGCCAATCAGCATTTATTTAAAACATGATTGACAGAATACAGAATTGTCCCCCACCAGAGGGGTAGTCATTGGAGGTGGATGTTGAGGGCTCAGCAACTCTGCCTGCTCTTATTCTTGCTTTCTTGAAGCTGTAGTTGGGAACATTAACTCTCAGCACCATGGTGGACTCTAAACCCTCTGCAACCATAAGCCAAAGCAAACTCTCCCTTCTCAAAGTCTCTTTTGGACATGGTGCTTTATCACTGTAGCCAAGAAGTAACTAATAAACTCTTCCATATATGTATGTGATGAATTCCAGCCATTTCACCACTCCCCACTTTCCCTTTCTCACCCTCTCCCCCACTGAAAGCCTTATTCTCAGTAAACCCCTCCTACTTTCCCACAAGTTCACTTAGAGTTGTTTATATGAGCCCCGTTGGGAAATCATTTTCTGGAGGATGTGTGATTTATTGGTGGCTAAATTTCACTGCTAGAGAAAATAGTAGTCCTCCTCCCTCTCCCATGACAAAATGCTGAATGGTCTGATCTTGTCCAGGTCTTGTGCCTCTAGTCAGAGCTATACTGAATTTATAGTAAAGTGTACACGTCATATTCAGAAAAAATATGACTTTAGGTCCATCTCCCCTCTCTTATGTTCTTTCTGTTCCCACTTTGCTGATGTTCTCAGAACCGTGGAGGGTAGGTTACAAATCTCTTGTTTAGGGCCAAGCACTCCACAGTCACTTAGTCTCATCACTTTGATCAGTAATAAGTCTTTACATAACTACTGCCTTTTGCAAAAAGAAGTTTCTCTGGTGCAAATTGAGAGCAACATTAATCTATGCATACAAACGTGAGTATTCAGAAGGAAGTTTGACATCGTGTACACTTAAGAAAGTACTATTAATTTTTCCCGTCAGTTTTACTCCCAACATGAGTTCCTTTTTGTGTGTTAACCTTTGAGCCAATCAGGCTGCAAGCTATTTTTGATGGTGATGATGATGCTAAGGAATGTGATGGGTTGTGGTCATGGAGATATTGGTATATGTGGGAGAAGGCCTGTATCTAGTATTTCCTGTCTGTCTAGTGGATGGCTGTACTTGGAAGGAACTGGCTATCCTCTATTTTTCTCTATAACAAATGAGACATTTGAGGGGCATGTACAATGTATTGTGTTTACATTAAGAATGTACAAGGTTTAAGAACATTTAATGAACTTTTAAATGAAACCTACAATAGTAATTTTATTTTATTTTATTGAGTACTATTCCATTATTACTTTCACCTGTTTAAATGAAGCAAGCTGATTTTGGCTATTACAAATAAGGCTCTCATAAATGATGAATGAAGCTTGTGGTTTTGTGTGTGTGCGTATGTGTGTGTATGTGTGCATGTGTGTGT
Organism: Dicrostonyx torquatus; assembly: GCA_028555095.1. Lineage (NCBI taxonomy): Eukaryota > Metazoa > Chordata > Mammalia > Rodentia > Cricetidae > Dicrostonyx > Dicrostonyx torquatus. The sequence continues at coordinate 3,339,154 of JAQHUG010000220.1, read as the reverse complement.
GTGTGTGCCTGTGTGTCTGTGTGCTTGTGTGTGTGCATGTGCATGTGTGTGTGCATGTGTGTGTGTGTGCATGTGTGTCTGTGTGCATGTGTGTGTATTCAAGAGCTTTATTTAACTTTTCAAGGGAGATTCTCCCTGAATGCAACTGATAGGTATCTGCATATAGTGTTTCATGAATCAAATTCAGTCTTCAAAAATGCCTGCATCAGTGACCATCCCCAGGAGTCTCCTTTTCTGAATTCTCCCCAGCATTTTACATTCTCCTTATCTTATACTCTATCCATTCTAAAATTGTGGGTGCTGACACTGCTTGTGATTTGATTGCAATTTCTTATTGATTAGTAATGTTGGGCATTTCTTCTTTGTTTATACATGTTTTCTAGTAGATGTCTTCTACACCTTGCCTTCCCATTTTCTTGACAATACATTGAACACAACTAACTTTTAGTATTGATGAAGTTCAATTTAACTAATGCACTTAGTAATTGTGATTTAAGAGGAACTGTAAGAACTCTTCACTAGGCCCTAAATTCTGAATATGTTCTCCTTGCCCCTATAATTTTTAAGCATATACTTTACAATAATTATCATAACCCATTTTGCATTAAATTTTATGTAAAGTTGGCAATTACACTGAGGCTTTGCCCTGGGCTTGTCTACGTTCAGTTGCCTTAGCACTGTTTATCAGAAAGGCTTTGCTTCCTTCTCAGTTGCTTTTGCAACTATGTAAGAGTCACATAGCATGTAGATTTCCTTCTGTGGTGACACAGGCCTCAAATCCTAGCACCAAGGCTGTGACAAAGTTGCAGGTTTGAGGCCAGCTTTGGTTACATAGCAAGACTCTATCTCCCACCATACACACAAAAAAATAAGGTATACAATGCCATAATTCAGAAACTTCAATTTATAAAATGACAAAATGGCTGTATAAAAATGAAAACACAAACTACACAGTAGATGAAGGTATGTGCAAATCATTTGATTGGTAAGCAGTTAGCATCAAGAATATGAAAAGACCTCTTAAAGTAAGGAATAAAAAATAGTGATGGACAAAGGAGTTCTACAGTCATTTCTTCAAAGAAAATACATAAGAATCTGGGAAGATAGAGCTGTGTGTGGTGCACACTTTTAATCCCAGCATTCAGGAGGCAGAGGCAGGCGGATTTCAAGTTTGGGCTAGCCTTGTCTACACAGGGAGTTCCAGGACAACCAGAAGTACATGGAGAGACCTTGTCTCAATAATCAACCAAACAAATAAATGAAATAAAGAGAAAGAAGAGGAGAAGCTGGACAATACGACCAACAACTGCTGAACTGCACATCAAAGCTGCAGTGTGTGACACCAGATAGTGGGAATCGAACCAGGTCAGTCGAAAGAGCAGCCGGTGCTCATAACTTCAGAGCCCGCTTGCCAGCCCTGCATCGTTTAAATCACTTAGTATGCTATAAAGACAACTGGCTTCCAGGATCCAGAATAGAGTTCGTTTAACTTTAATCCTCAAGTTAGAATCCATTTTCTGTCTTTCTCTAGCTCTGGACATGACTTGGCCAACTTTGTTGATTTGCTGGAATTGACCTATGGTTGAAACTGGAGGTAATGGCATCTGCTGCAGAGTAAAACACACTGCAGCGGACTGTTCAGAAAAGTTGTCTTCCATTGTTGTTGTGGTCTATGTCCTCCTCTTCCCTAGGCATTGGAGTCCTATCTCTGAACACAGCAGAACTGTGTGTTTACTTGGCCTCCAGAATCCAGAGGCACAGTGTAGGGCAGCTTGGGATAGCTTGCTGAGAACTTTCTGTGGCACCTGCCTGTTGTCCTGTTTCCTTCTGTGACTGTGTGTAGTCCCCTCACCTACCTTCAAGGAACATCACTATAATTTATGCTTTCATTATCAAATCACCTCTTTGTCTCTACTTATTTTGTGTCCCTTTATCAGCACTGTTTAATTACAGTGGATTCACTCTGATGATCAAATAGACTCTTTCCACTGGAGATCCTTAATGACAGAGAAGGTAATCATTTTTTTTTTTTTCGAGACAGGGTTTCTCTGTTGCTTTGGAGCCTCTTCTGGAACTAGCTCTTGTAGACCAGGCTGGCCTCAAACTTACAAAGATCCACCTGCCTCTGCCTCTGTAGTGCTGGGATTAAAGGCATGTGCCACCACTGCCTGGCTAGAGAAGGTAATCATTAATGGCTTCTTGGAGTAAGGTGTGGCCATCTTTGGGAGGCCCAAGTGCAAGTGCCTGCTACTATTTGACTATGAAATGTTTCCCAACATCTCACGTGTTTGGGTCCTTGATCTCTAGTTGGTAACACTATTGTGGGAGCTAGTGGCACTTTTTGAATATAGGGCCTAGCTGGGTCACCGTAGCAGACTTCTGAGAATTATATCCTGGCCCCACACTTGGTTCTCTGTTCTCTGCTTTCTGATCTATCAGAATGTGACTCAATAGCACCTCAAGTCACACCAGCTGACATGCTCTCTCTGGCATATTAAACGTACTTCTCAACCACGAGTCAAAATAAATCCTTTCTTCCCTAATGTGCTTCTGTTAGGTATTTTGTCAAATAACCACTAACTAACACAGCCTTTCTCTGGACAGAGCTGACTCTAAGCTTTAGGAGCTAGGGTCATATCTCTTGACTGTTCTGAACTTTTAACTCTTATGTTGATTTATAATTCTCGAAAAGGTAACTTTGAGCAAAGCTGCCAGAATTTCTGAGTAGGAAAGAAAGGAGTCTTGGCAACTTCTGTTTCCTTTATGGTGTCTAAATTCCTTTTTACCTCTGAAGAACAAAGCTGTACCCAGAGACCATGGTTCATTCTGGCACACCTGTGCCCCACGGTCTATCACGCTCTGTGCAGCTTTTAGGTTTCTACTGAGGTCCACACTTGGTGCCACCCACACAAACGTGTAGACAGGTATCGCCACAGGTCCATCTCCCTCCAGGAAATGAAGAAGCACAGAAGCTTCAGTTTCTCTTTGTCCTTCAGTTGTCCTTCAAAGCAGATGTGAGTGGCAGCTAGCCACTATTGTCACACCTCTGCACACAGCGCCTCGCCACTTTCTCTATGTACACCAGTCTCTACCACGCTGACAAGTGGGGTGGCCTAAGAGGAAGTATGAAGATGGCTGTAACATTGGACATCTACCTTTGGTTTTTAGTTTCTTCAGACAATGACTAGAAGCGCTAAGAGGTGGGTGGCCTGGAGGGCTCCACTGCAGTGCTACAACACTGGGTCACAGAAATTTTATTTAACACATGACTGCAAACAACAGATGCCTTGATAGCTCACAGTGCTCTTGAGTCTTGGACACTATCGATTCCCGAAACATTAATTTCATCTGCGAGATACATGTGAATATAAGTAGGGCCCATTGATTATGTGTAAGCTTATACATACGAAAATGTCATAACAAATCCTATTTGCATGCTAACTGAAAATGACAGCAATAATAGGGCAATAACCAACACGATTGTCTCAAAATACTAATTCCATAAATATAAAATATGGATCAAATCATAACATCTCATGAAGACAGTGAATAAACAAGTTTCTGACCTCACATCTCCAGTCCTGCATCTCAGACTTAATTACTTACAGTGTTTTTCATTGCACCTGTAGATAAATGAGGATTTTAAAACTTCCTTCAGTTTTCTCTTTCTTTAGAAAGTTTTCTCTTTCTCTTTCTTGGATTCTCCCCCAGAAAAAAATCAATCTTCTTTATCTGTTGTTCTTATTTCACATACACTGAAAGGATTGGTATTGCTATTGGGTTCTTTTTGTCTAAAACGTTTACTCCCTGCCTCCTCTGTGTAACTGAGCATAAACTGAAAGTGACCAAGTTTATTTTTCTAGCCAGTTAACTTTGAACAACCTTAAGATTCACTTTGGACAACAAAATGTCATTGACGAACTGGGGAACACTCGTGTGGTTGGCCTTGCCTTCTTATGCCTCTGCCTCCCCAGTAGTGTGTTCCAGGGATCTGCTGATTCTACCAGATCTATAAAAGAGCACAATGATAAGGAATGGTGTCAACTCACAAGTTACAGCTGAAGTGGAATCAGCCAGCCAAACCCAGCCTGCGTGACTTATGACAATAGCTGACATGCAGACTGAAATAGAGTGAGTGAGTGTTGGGTAGTTCTAGGGTAGTTAGTGTGTCTCGTGAACTATTGACACAGCAGGTAACCTAGATATTTGGAGTTCTGGATGACATGTGGATGGACCAATTGCCTTAGATATGGTGTCCCCTTAGCCTCACTTTCTGTAAGTGGTGGGGATTATGGTCCTGGTTATTTGTCTCTTGAACATTCAGCTTGCTGCATCTACTCTGTGGTTGCAAAGTTGATGTATGCATGTTAGGTTCTCAGACTGTCTTGTTTGGGGTTTTCATTGCTGTGAATAGACACCATGAGCATGGTAACCCTTATAAAGAAAATCTTTAACTGAGGGGGCTTGCTTACAGTTTCAGAAATTCAGTCCATCATAATGATGGCAGGAAGTGTGACGGCATGCAGGTAGACCTGGTGCTGGAAGAGTAACAGGCAACAGGAAGTTGACTGTGTGCCACACTGGGCAGAGCTTGAGCATATGTGACTTCAAAGTCTGCCTCCACAGTGATACACTTCCTCTAACAAAGCAACACCTACTTCAAC
>JAQHUG010000220.1:3283587-3331150 GCA_028555095.1 Dicrostonyx torquatus | reverse complement strand
TAGAAAGTCCTTCAATAGATATATTTGACATATTTATAAAATAAATATGTTAAAAACCATTAGGTAAATTATTTATAGTTTGGTTTTCAATATCTCTCAAAGATTTGGGTAAGGCACCTGGTTCTGAACTGATTCTGCTGGACAATAGCTGAGATTTGGTATGTGGGATCTAACTGGAGACAGAAATACCTGAGGATGCATTCATAAGAACATGTTGAGACCCAGAATCCTTCATTTCTAATCCTTCTCTTTGGCTAATAATTTAGCTTAATCCAGCATTCCGTACCGGGGCTAAACTATGAAACCCGGAACTTCAACCTGAAATCCATGAAACTGTAAAGAAGTAACTGCCTCCTCCTCAGATCATGCGTTTTCCACAGTAACAGAAAGCAAACAGCACACTCCTGGATTAGTTAGATTTAATTTCAAATCAATTTCTGCAGCAAGGACTACTTCATTAAAGTCTTATTGAAGTTTTATGAAAAATTATACATTCCCCAAAGAGAAGATGGTGTTGATGTGGCTTTTCTTTTGTCCTTTGTGAAATACAGCAATTTTCTCTGTGTGTCTGTGCCTTCTTGATTTTATTTTCTTGTAGGCATTTGATAGCTCATTGTGATTTTGGTCTGTAATGTTTTTGCTTCCATTTCTTTGTATAGATGGTTACTGTATATTTAAAGGAAATCCACTGGCTAATCTGTAATCTTTTGTAATTAGTTATTCTATGAAGACAGGTTTCTCCCTAATTACTTTTTTATTGTGTATTTAGTGTAAGTATGCATGTGGTGTGCCAGTCTTTAATTGCTTTCCTGTCTAGGCCATCTCTGCAGGGTGGGCATCAGTCTTACTTTCTTCTGACCCTGTCTGCAGGTTCAGAATGACTCTCAGAGCATCATTGATCCCACAATTGTCTACATTTCCCAAGGATTTTTCATTACACTGCAACTGTCAATGCTTTGATATATATATAGAAGTGACTAGGGGTGTCAGATAGTTAATCCATGGTTGATACAAAAGTGTGTACTGTATATAATGTGCTCTTATCTTCTTCTGAGTCCCAAGAAAAGGCTCCAGGGATGCCTGGGAAAATAAAAAGGCATTTGTGTCTGCATCTAACTCTGAGAACACCCCAGGCTATGCTCTGAGCACCAGATAAAGAATCCCTTTGGCCATTGAAATGGTCTGGTGAGCTGAACAGAGAACTCTGAGCAAATGAAACTAGGAAAGGAAGGGGGAAAAGCAACTATAGAGGGAACACATTGTGCTACCGTCCACCCTCAGAGAAGTCTAAACGCTGCAGCGAGAGATTTGAGATAAGCCAAACAATTCTCTTGTGGACATAGCACAATATCAGAATATCAGATGCTTACAAGAATAGACATAAAAAAGGAAGGAAATCTGATGGAAAGATTTCCTTTTCTAGCAATGCTGTTCAGATGAGAACAGCGAAATCATATATGGTAGGCTTAGCAGACTCCTGGGAAACAGAAACGAGAGGCATAGTCTAAGGATGCCTTCTTCCCAGTCAGCAGAAAGGACAGAAACAGTTCTGCAAGTGAAGGGCAGCTTTGTCCTTTATGATCTCAGTAAACCTGCACACCAGGCCAGATGTAAAGATAAGCACTTGGGAGAGAGAAGCATGATAGTGATCTTTATTACCAAATTGATTATTTTCTTTCTCCTTGTCTTTCAGGCTCATTTTCTCAATTGAAAAGTAAACAGGGTTGATATTATTTTAGTCCAGCATGAAATAAAGAATATAGCTTCAAGGGGGATTGTACCCGATGTGACAACAGGTTGAAGCGCAGCTCAGAAATGAATGTTCATGATAGCAACACTGTGTATGTTCACTGGTCTCTTTCTTGTTTGTGACATTTCATGTTTTTCCTTTATGCTCCTAGCTGTGGTGGGCTTAGTGTTTCTGCAAGCCTCTTTCTTTTTCTCATGTTTTCTAATTACTGTTTATAGTGTATTTTTTATTTTAAATGGAAAAACAAGTCCTGGTGTGACAATTCAGAGGATAAAGATAGCTGCTATGAAGACTACTGACCTGAGTTCAGTTCACAGGATGCATGCAGTGAAAGGAGAGGACCTTGATTTTCACATGCCCACAGACAGACAGTGAGATGGGAAGACAGATACACACACAAATAAGTAAACTACAAACAATTTGATTATACTTGTTCAGAGCAATTTAATGTAATTGATCTAAAAATTGAGATATATGTTCTTCTGAAGTATACAGTTCTATCAAGATCATTGTATTCAAAATGTCTCATATTTGAAACTGCTATCTAATTCTAGACCTGAGATATACAGTCCTGTCTCCTTGTTTATGTGCTGCTTGTTACTTTTTCTTGGACTCGTCTTGTAAAAGCATGTGGGGACTTTTACATCTCTAGCAAAGGCTGTGAGCCACATCCTTATTTTATTTGTGCAGGGACAGGGGAAACATGGACCCCACATATGCACATTTTGACCACTATGGCACTGCAGGGACATTGATCTATGTATTTCAACAAAAAAAGCCTCAGAGGCTGTGCACTGTGATATCAATGACTGCTGTTATTTGTGTAACAGAAAACTTAAAGAAGGGTGTAGGTAGTGGGCTATGGTGGATATGCTCAGAAAACTCAACATACTTAGATGAAAAGAACATTATGTAAGCCTGTCTAATTAAAAAAATGTAACACAAAAATAAACCAGCAAGTATTTAAGGCAAAATGAATGCATTTGCTGGTTTTCAAAGCTGACAGAATGAAGGTTAACATGTATGAAAATTTGTGTTTTGGGACAGGGATGGAGCAGTGGAGAAAGTGCCTGTTGTTGACACTGTTGTCTGACACTGTTCCTGGGTGACAGTACTCTCACCTCACACAGGGAATAGACAATAGACCAAAGTACAGATACTATTCTAATCCAATTCTGTGAGCCAGATGAGTTTATTAGGGTAGCAGGAATATGGGTAGCAGGTTACTTATAGGAGCAGAAGTGACTCAAAGACACCTGTATCACTAATCCCATCCCAGCATGGTGACAGCTCAGGAAGCCCCAGGGTACTGCACAGCCTGCTGGCAGTTCAGCAGGTTGGAGCACCCTTTAGAGTTAGCTCAGTGGGTCTGAGACTGTTCCAGCCAGCTTGGCTTTTTCCTGCCTCTGTTTAGGGAACTGGATGATTTATGCTTCTTTAAGGAGCTGCCATTCTCTGCTTCATCCAGCTACCCTACAGGTCTGAGCCTTTTCTAGGCAGCTCAGCTTGTCTGAGACTGTCTCTCAGTGGTCCTTACAGCTCACAGATGCAGAGGGGAGGGTCTAGTGAATCCCGTCAGTTTCATGGACTTCCTGCAGCTATTGAGTTGTTCACGTCACAAGATTTACCACCTTCCCTGCAGGATGGAGTGTTTCAGCTCCGTTTAGAATATCCTATACTTTAATGAATTTCCTTTTAAGATGGATGGTTTTACCTCAGACAAAATTTCTATACAACAATATGCAAGCGCGAAAGCCTACATCAGGATCCCTAGACCCGTGAAGAAGCTGGACGTAGTAGCAAGCATGTGTAACACCAGAATTAGCTGGGGGAGGTTGGGCAGAGATGCTTCCTGGTCATCCAGTCTAGCCATATCTATGAGGTCCAGGTTCCATAAGGCACTATAGCTTAACAACTAAGGTGGGGAGTGATAAAGAAAACAGCTTCTGTCAGAATCTGACCTCCTCAGGCACATTCGTGAGCAAGCACCACCACACACACACATACACAAAGACAACACTATTTTAAAAAGTAGTATTATTTAGATTTTATTCGAGAAGTAACAAATGTTACTCTCATATCCACATCTCGAGTTTATTGATTTAAATTTCTGCTGTTTTCTTATGTGGTTTTTGTTTTAAAAGGAGACCTTTCTCTAAAAGCTGACCGAAAGGTATTTACTGGGGTCCAAGAATCATCCTTAATGTTCCTATTTATCTGCACACTCATTATGTATTCACAGTCCTAGCAAACGGTATGGAGCTTTTCTCCTGTCTGTCAGGCTGTGGCCAGAAGTGAGTGATGAGCCACAGCTGCCTGTGTAGGGAGCCAATATCCCAGCTAGCGGGAACATCTCCACCACTTCTAGGAAAGAGAAGCAGACTCAAGGCTCCGTCCAGGGACTTCTAGAGTGAGACAACCCTTCTGCTCTGCCAATGGAATTCTTTCTGACACGTGCCTGACATAATTATTATGAACTGACAAGAAACAACAGTGATAAACCCCCATTTTCTTAACCCAGAGAATTAACTTGTATGTTCAATTTAAAACTTGGTTGCCACTTTAAATAAACCGTCCATTATCTTGCAACTTTATAAGTGATATTATTAAATATTTTCATTATAAATGGTTATGATGAGCTTTCCAGCTTGGAGAGAGCTATTAAAATGCTATTGTACCAAACATACTGTAATCTCCAGCTTTATGGCAGGAGGCAACATTAACTAATCCTCTTCCTGCTGTCTCTGCTGCTGTGAGAGCTGGTATCCTCCATTTTCTGAAGCATAAGGTAAACATATATATATATATATGAAACCAGAAGTAACCAGAAGGGTGATTGTAGCCAGTCTGGATATGTGACTATCACTAGTGACTTCTATGCCACCAAAACATTTACAAGAATTACTGATACCAAATTTGAGAGTTGGATAGTGAAATAAGAGCAAAATTTTGGCAGAACATGACAGAGGTAGATGCAATATTGATATCTGATATGTCCAAATTCCCATGCATGTCAAAAATCTACTTTTTAAAAGTAGTCCTAAAAAAAAAAGTAGTCCTAATACATAGTATGCCTTGTGTTCAATATTTGCTGTGGAACTAAGTAGCCTTCACATAATGCAAATCTCAGAATTAGAATTTCTTACATAAATACAACAGGGAAATTCAATCCATGGCATCCTCACTGTGTTGTGATGTATCATGTTTGGTTATGCTTTGGCAAGGGCTGCCACTCTTATTAACTGATTGAATCATTGATTATGTAGCTAAAGATGACCTTGCTTCTGCCTTCCAAGGACTGAGATTAATATACACTACTAAGCCCGGGACTTTGTGCGTGCTAGACAAGTGCTCTATCAACCCAGCTGCATCCCTGGCCCTGATACAATCCCTAAGATTTGAAATCTAAATTAGAGGAAATAGAAACATATTTGAGACTTACAACTGTTAGTGGATTTATCTTTAGGTGTTTATAAAAATGCAAAAGGCACTTAAGGAATTTACTTATCCATTAGATCCTAGAAACTATTCAGTGTGCTTAGAGATATATCTGTGTTGTGTGGGTGTTCAGAATACACAATACTATGTCTTTGAGAAATCTTTGAGCTACCATGGTGTTTTAACACAGATCAGGAAAAGAGTTACTTTGATTCTTGACTGAAGTTTAATTAATTTAGTTCAATAGATATATCACAAAAGAAAAGAATCCCTTGATCAACTGAAAATTAGCTAGCAATTTAGAAAAATACATTGCTTTTATTTGTAACCTTTTTATGGACACATAAAAAAATTCAAATTCTTCATTTGGATTGTCCATAGAAGCTGCAATAAAGTAGAACATAACTGTGCAGCATTCCATCTCTTTGATCTTCAAATTAATTAAACTTTTCTGGCTTACAGAACCATATATTCCCATTAATATTGATCCTGACATGCAGATTGGTGTCCCAGATATTTGTTGAAATATGTTATTTGTCTACTGTGCTTGAGGTATCAGAATCAACTCAAGTGTTTCTGCATTTTATTTCAATATTCATGCTCTTTTTTGATTAACAAAAATAATTTGTTGATATAAATAAAATAGAAGAGTGCAGTTTGAATTGAGGATCAAATATATACCCATTCTAAACATTGAGTTCTGTTCTCCACTGGCCAGTATCTGGAGGTAAGATGTGACAGAGGCATGAACTGCAATTCTGGCCTTCTTTGGACAACTGTAATAGTCATATTTCTGTTGCTATGTTAAAATACTATTCTAGTTTGCTACTTATGTTGTGATATATACCGTGACCAAAAGCGAAAAGGCTTATTTGGTTTATATAATTCCCAGTCACACTTGATGATGGAGGACCATGGTCAGGAACTCATGAAGAAGCAGAGGCCAGGAACATGTAGGAAATCTGCTTATTCCTCTACTCTCAGGCTCAAGTTCAATCACTTTCCCCTATTTTTGTATTTATATTTTTATTTTATGTATGTCTGTATAGGGTTTTCCTTCTGCATGTATGTTCATGTACCATCTGTGTGCCCACAGAGCCCAGAAGAAGGTATAAGATTCCCTGGGACTGGAAATAACAGACATTTTGAGTTGCTGTGTAGGTTCTAGGAATTGAACCAGGATCCTGTGGAAGAGCTCTTAACCTCTGGGCTATCTCTCAGTCCTCTCGGCTACCTTCCCCATAACTACCAAAAGGATCTTTCCAGAAGTGGCCCTGTCCAAAGTGGTCTTAGCTTTCCTACATCAGTGAATAATCTAGAAAACACTGGACATACTTGCCTTCAGTTAATTTTATGGAGGCATTTTCTCTGATGATTTTCTCTCTTCCCAGATGACTTCAATTTGTATCAAGTTGACAAAAAAAAAAAATTGAACCACTACAATTACCACGACCAACATCATCTTAGAGGAGAAAGGATTTATTTTTGCTGACAATTCTAGAAAGGATATAGTTCATCATGAAGAGAACGGCAGGGTGGTCAGAAAACAGAGAGATCACATTTCATCCCCACACACGAGCCGGAGTCAGAGTAAAAGAAAACAGAAAATGGGACCAAGGTATTGGGTAGAGTCAGGTGGGAAATCTAAGCAGACAGAAGAGCAGAGTCTAGGAGATGCCATCCAGCTACATAAGGAGCCACATGACAGAGCACCACTGGTAAGCCACAGGCCACGTGATGGTACACAGATTAATAGAAATGGGTTAATTTAAATATATGAGCTAGCTAGTAATAAGCCTGAACCACTGGCCAAACATTTATATTTAATATTAAGTGTCTGAATGGTTTTTTGGAAGTTGGTGGGCAGGAAAGAAACCTTCGTTTACAATTAACCCCCAAAGACTTCCCCCAGGGCCATTTTTCCTTCAATGATTCTTCACATCCTAAAGGTTCCAGAACAAATCCAACTAGATCTTGTTTAAAATAGTAGGCCTATGGGGTCATTCTTATTGAAACCATCACAAGACTTCCTATTGTAGTAGCTGAGGTAAAGCTATCCCCCCTCTAAGATTGAAAATTAGAAAAAGACTCCTATAAATGAACACAATCCCACCTAACACAGTAAGGGTTTGGAGTTTGATTTGACAATATATTTCCTGAATAAATAATGTGATTACCCTCGATAATGGGCCTTTTTATATTTGTGCTTGGGATTGTAATATGTGTATAGAAAGAATAGCTTTTTAGTTTATGAAATTTTATATTTCATATTCATTTATGCATGAGCTTTACTTTACATTTAGAAATACGAGTTGATGTCGGTTACTTGTCATAAATACTTCTCTTGTTCCTTTGATTTGAACTAAAGGTTCAGTAAGCTTGTAAAATATCAAGGGAACTAAATCCTCTAAAAATTTCTGTAAGTCGATTTCAATACAGCAAGGCATTGATTTTAAGCTACATTTGTGCCTTAGGACAAAGGAAAGTGGCAGAACTGAGGAAGTCCAGGCCACTCAGGAGTTGGTAGGAGGATGATAAAGTCAACAGTTTGACACACTATAGGGTGGAGGTTTCTTAGAACGTCCAAGTGCCATCCTTGCCTAGCCAGGTGGAGAGTGGCCTTGTACTTTGTCTCAGGACTCAGCCCTTCTAGTACTCTGGACAGGGGAGAACACTGTTCACGTGCTCAAGTACCTGTTCTGCTAGGTAAAGGGCAATAGGGCATCTGAGAGATTAATAACTTTGTATTCACCCAGCTCAAATATCCAAGGGCTTCTCAATATTTTTCTGAGGTTTCCCAAGGAGATGCTTCCATCTCAGAGTTTCATTCAGTAAAAGAAACGGTGTTGCCATCTGCATGAATGAGATTAGTTCCTCGTGCTATACAGAGTAGGGGAGAGCAAGGGGCAGGATGGGATAGAAGCTAAGACTTGTGCAGTGCGAGCCTTGTAATGATGAGCGCAATTGGGGATGACTTGTCCGGATGAGGAATGAGATGAAAAAAAGCACTGTTTTTCACATCTCTCAGCAGTCCCGAATGACAAGTAGAGTCAGACTCTATCAAAGGCTCTTCCTGGTTAAACACTGTTTGTCAAAGAATGTTGAAAGGTGTGCAGTTTAAGTTTCTTCCTCATTTCTTTTCTCTGAAAGATTTTATTTTATATTTGTCTTGGCCATGGCAAGTTATGCCAACATCCATAACAAACAAATTAAGATGCTTAAAGAAAGGGGAGGGATGGTATTGAATGTGAAAACGGTCTGTTCTTATGCATGCTGGTTCCTGTAGGGATGGTAATGTTAAAGAATTCAAGTGTAAATGGCAGTGTGGCTGGACGGTGTTCTGGAAGAGGTTTGAGATGAATCGTCCTTCAGGAAAACTGCAGCAGTTCACTAAGTGGAGGTGCGACACTTGAACAGTTTCTTTGGCTAAACACAGTACATTTCAAGTTTAAAAATTAATAAGGTTTATTGACAGGCATCTAAGAATACGTTGTAGATATTCATAATCTGGGTGAAACCAAGGGATCCTGTTTGTAAATCTCAGCGGTAGAAGCAGATGGGAGATAAGCGTCCTGAGGATCCTCCTTGAGCCTGGCAGCCTTGAGGACAGAAGGCTGACAGAACAGAGCAGGACATTGCTGCTAGGAGGGAAGCTTGGCTTGCATCAGGATCACTGAGATTTTCACACACAGGGCTCACAGCTGTAGCGCTGTCGAGATGGTGTGACAGATGGGAAGGTGAGTGTGCAAAATGCCAGATGCGGAAGAAAGAGACCTGCAGCCTGCTGGAGACTGCGTGGCTCCTGTGAGTTCTGGGAAGGAATGCAGGTCATTGGGCTTCTACTGCACTTTCGCCCACTGAGCCAAGAGTTCATTTTTAAAGTGAAAGTTCACACCTAAACAGTTTACTTTTGTTCATTTATTGCGTCTTATATTTAAATGTTTATTAAAATTAACTTTGGTGTTTAAATTTAGTTTAGTATTTAAAATCACCAACACATTTCTGAATATATGGTTACAAAAGCTGCGAGCTCCCCACCATATCCTATTCTTTTCTCCCCAAAGACAAAGGAATTCAACTCTTAGTAAGGAAGATATTTCTTTGGTGTTTATATTCGTTTAACTAAGAATTAACTCACACTGTTACTTATTTCAGCAATCATTAATTAATCCATTGTTAGTTGATTAATGTATGTGCCTATGTGTGTATGTGTATATGTGTGTGTGTATGTGTGACTATACATATATACTCATATATATGTGTGTATATGTGAGTATGTGTATGTATACATGAGTAATTGTATATGTGAGTATACATATATACTCACATATGCATGTGTGTCTGTGAGTAGGTGTACGTGTGAGTATGTGTGTGTACATGCATGCACACATATATGCACATCCAGTCATTGTGAAGACGGAGGTCAGAGAACTGTTTCTTTCCTGCCACCTTATGGGCTTTGTCCTCAAACTCAAGTCCTCAAACCTGAACACAGTGGTTCCGTCCCCCTGCCAAGCTTCCACTGTGGCCCAAACTGTTGGGTCTTGATTTTTCAGCCTGATAGTGAGTGCTGTGTTTGCATACTGTGGTCCTGGCATTCCTGTCTAGATCCAATTGAGCGTGTTTTGTCTTAGCTTCCTGGGACAGGAAAATGTAGAATTTTGGCAGTTTGTCTGTTTTAAAGCATTTTTTTTCTACATTTAAATTTGAGTTATAGTTTGACTTGCCACAGAATTCTAAGTTGGGAATATTTTTATTTCTCAACACTGTTTTCCTGGTTTGGAATCTTTTTGAACTTTCTCTTTGTTACATAAAACCTTGTCCGTTGCATGGTTCAGTATGGACCAATCGTGTTGGACAGTCTCTTGACTTCACCTAGGCAGTTATTAAACTGTTTCTCCTACAGCTTTCTCTTCTGTGTCCTCAATTCATTCATCTGTCTCCGAGAATCTATAATCTATTTTATTCTACTAATTTTGCCATCTACTACCCTTACAAATGCTTGGTTTAGTTTAACTGCACTACAGCATCACACTGCAAAGACAACTCAGTGTAATAGTGAATAAATAGGTATTGACTCTCTGCTGAGATTCCTTTTATAAACAACCCTTTAATTCCTATTTCTGTGCATCCACTTTTGTTCAGAATTTGTACCCTGTGCAAGCTACGGCAGGGAAAATGACCACTTACAGTTCAGGACACATTGGTACTTGTTTGCTTTAGGTAAAGTACCAGTGGCAACTCCTGAAGTCAATGACATTCTCATTGACGCTCGATATGATCAGCCTTTTTGACTTTTGCCAGAATCGTGGATGAGAACGTGTTTCTCAGATTAATTTGCAAATGAAAGTTGAGGGAATTCCTCTTCTTTGAAGTGGCTATTTATATAGCTTGTCTATGAATTCTAACCTAAATTAAATCTAGATATTAAAAATGCATGCCTCAAAATGTAAAAATAAAGCAAAATTAAAACTGCATAAGAAATATGGCTGATGCATAAATAGGATTTCACAATTAAAAATTAAATAGTTGAATGCGAAAGAGGGACACATTTAAATAAATTAAATAAATATTTCTATCCCACTCCATTATTTTCAATGAGAGGCCCTTTTTTAAAAATTAAAATGGCAAACGAGCCATAAACACTAATTTACCCTTACATATTAATCATGTTGGCCATGTCTTCATCGTTTGTAAAATATTGCTAATGTATCTCAGTAAAAGCAGATTCATTTTCAAAACCTTTAACAAAAGCAATAAGTAGTTTTCAAAATTCAAAACAGAGAAGTATTATTAACTATAATCCTCAAAGTATAATCAAAAAGTATTAATATTTTATAGATTTTCAGTCCTCTCCAAAGAGAAGGCCTCCATACTGAAAGCATAAAGAAGAGAGGACAGGAAGTGGGACAAAGCTTTTTTTTTTTTCTTAAATTTTTTGAGACATTGTTTGTCTGTGTCATTTTGGAGCCTTTCCTGGCACTCTCTCTGTAGCCCAGGTGTGCCTCAAACTACAGACAGAGATCTTCCTGTCTCTGCCTCCCAAGTGCTGGAATTAAAGGCATGTGCCACCACCGCCCTGCTGGGACAAAGCTTTTTAATATCACAGAGTTCACCTTTAGTGAACTTCCTATAACTATGCTCTCCAAACAGCACCACTCACTGGGTACCAGGTTTTCAAATGCCTGAGCCTAAGAAGGGCATTTCTCATTCAAGCTGCCACAAAGGGTTTTATTTCCTAGTTCAGGTCACAATCCATCATTGAGGGAAGTCGGGAGAGGAACTCAAGGCAGGAATGTGAGGAAGAAACTGTGGAGGAAGGGTCCTTGCCTACTCTGACTCTCCTCTGGGCTCCTACAGAGCTGGCTGTCTTACATCTGAGATCCAGCTACCCAGGGATGGTTCTGCTCATGCTAGCCTGGTCTCTCCCACATCGATCCACCAAGTCAGTCTGTCACAGACATGATCTTACAAGATGATCTTTCATGACCAGTTTGATATGGGCAGTTCCGTATATGTTTCACTCATCCCAAGTGAGTCTGGCTCTGTCCAGTTGATAATTAAAATTAGCCAACGTACCAATCAAGTTTAATATACAGATTAACCATCAGGTACAGATAGCTAAATCTCACATTGTATGAAGAGAGGAAGGGTTTAAGCTTGTAAGTTTGAAAAATCACATTGTTGGGAAGATAGGAAATTATTCATGTCACTAATCCAAAAAGATATTTAAATGTTGAGCTTCCATGATCTCTCTCTGTATAGAATGAACTTGCACACACTCAGAAGTGTGTTTTACTAACTTAGATATTTTTCACCGTAATCAAGTTGAAAACCAGGATTAACAATCTGGACAAAAGAAGAAATCTTTCCAGAAACAATTTTAGAAATCAAATTAAGTGCCATTGTCTAGATGAGAGAGAGAGTGTGTGTGCAAGGAGAACAAGTATGTGTCATCAACAAAGAGAAAGAATAATTCTAGAATTTGTTGTAGCTTTTTTGCATATGGTATGTTTAATCTAAGGGATGTGTGAAATATTTCAGGTCAAGAGTCCAAAGCAATCAGTTCTCTGTTAGTTATATATATTTCTTATATACATATTTCTCTATGTGACCAAGCACTCTTTGCTCAAAAGTTTCAAGTGGGAATGTTAATACAATATGTAAATGATGTAAGTTCACTGTTATGACCTCACTAATGCAGAATACTTCATTGAGCTATTATGAAGATATTAATGTGGGAAAACTATATGTGAAAATAACATTTTATCGAAGTTCTTATTATTCTGTTTCCAAATTCAGGATCAAGGTTTATTATTCACTGAAATTTTAGGTAATAGAAGTAGTAAAAGAATGATCATCAAATTTGTTTATAAGTTGTTTCCTTTTCAGTTCTTAATTTTCTAGTGCTATTGAGATCTAGCTCACATCTTACATAGTTTGTTCATTCACAAGACGCATGTTGATTTTTAATACATATGCAGAGTTGTTTGATCATTATAAATATAGCTAAATATTTCTGTTACTCCAAAAGAAATCCTATGCCCATCATTAGCATAACAGTTTTTATTCAAACTGTAATCATTATATGAAACTGCATTTCTAAACTGTGTATTATAAGATTTATTACAAAGGGATATATTTGATCAATATTTTAAAATACTTTAATTCCTTTAATATTCCCTCTGGATTGGTTGACAACCTTGACCTTAGAAGCTAGTGATTAATATCTAGGATGTATGAGGCTCTGGGGTTAATTTCCATCAACACAAACAAAATATCAGTGATTTAAATGAATGAGGTAGAATACATAAATGCTGGCACATCAATAAAAGTATTGAATATAGATAATCTAAAACATAAATTATCAGGATAAATTAAAGAACTTAGTAAATCAACTACATGCTACTTAAAATAAGCTATTTTTTTTTTACTGCAGAAGCTAGTATCTAGGACTTTATACACGCTGGGTAAGAACTTTTGGATGAGCATATAACATCGACCCCTAATGCGTAATTATATATGATTGTAATTTATCAAAATGAATAAAATTTAAACAAAAAGGAAACGGAAATAAAAGCTCAAATAGATACATCCAAATTATAGTTGGGCATATTAACAAGCCCCTTTTTTTAGTTGCTATAACCACTAACTAGAAAGGTCACCTACGTTTAGGATAGCAGGAACAAATGGCTCCCAAAGACTACAACATCAGAAATTGCAGAATACACATTGTTTCTAACTGGGAGAGTCCATTCACTAAGAAAGGTTTATCAAGTCATAAAAGAAGCTTACATATGCTTAAAGTATTAAGAATTAAAAATTTATTCTTTTTCCCAAATGCAACTTAATTAGACACCTATTTAAAAAATGAGAAAGCAACACCAAAATACTAGGAAATTAGACAGCATATATTTAACAGTATATTGGTCAAAGAAGTTTGAAACGAAGTAATGAGAAACATCAGACTGCATAAAAATTAAAGTACAGATTATGTAAAATACAAGTAAATTGTACTAAAATGATAAAAACATACTACTTAAAAATGCCAAGAGATATTAAACCAGTAATGTAATTTGTTTGAAAGAAAAGCAAGAGTTAAATGAAGCAGTAAGTACAGAAGAAACAAATAAAGTAGACAGGCGATTTCATCAGAGAAGAAATAATTCTACAGGATCACATCCTGAAATTACAAGCAGCATGGAATAAATTCAAAATTCAGGACTGTGTGTGCAGCATTCAAATCAGACAGCGACCTTCCTAAAAAAGACAGAGAAAATTACAAGTCATTATTTTTAGAATCATGCACACAAGGCTCCTCAATAAGAATAAACAAGATGTACGAGAGTTCTCTGGAGGAACAGAACCTTAGCATGTACACATGTATTGTAAAAGAGGATCTGTTAGATCGGCTTACACCGTTGGGGCTGGGTAGTCCAATGGTGGGCATCTACACACTGGAGAGGCTGGGGACACACACACACACAGTAGCTTCTCAGTTCAGAGAGCTTGATGCCTTACCAGTTCCAATCTGATGCTGCTGAAGGCATAGAAGATTCTGTACTGCTTTGGGAATCTTTAATCTTGAGTCCACGACGAGAGACTGAAGGAGTTGGGTTCTCGTGTCAACAAAAGAAAATGTAACAGAAACAGGCAAGAACAAAAAGCAAATGTAACTGTTATTTCCTTGGAACTCTTTGTGTCTGGGGGACCTACTTTGGGAAGGGAACCTCTCCTCTCAATTAAGTTTCCTGGAATTTTGCTCACAGACCCTTGAGAAGCTTCATTCATAGTTAATTGCTAACCCAATCAAGCTCACCATCCAGATTAACCAAAGCAGCAAATACTAGCCAACTAATTAGCAAGTCTTTGTGTTGGTTACTGCTACCAAGTGGGAAGTTATAAAAACTTGACGAAGTAATTTCCCATACTAATGATATAACCAAAATTGCATTGTCATATCAATTAATAGAGGAAATAATTTGTCATATTCATTAAGAAATTTCAGCAACATAAAAGTAGCAGGAAACACCCTAACCTTTATAAACCATCTACATAAAACCAAGAGTAAATATCACATTGGTGTTGAAAGGCAGAGGCAGGAAGCAGTACAGATCCCTAGAGTGCAATATATGCGTGCAAGCACCAATCCACCTACCCCATAACTTATTTTCATGGTTTATTTTAAAATCAAATATCTAGCTTTCCTCTGCTTTAATAATTATGCTCCTAATTATTTATTAAAATATAAAAACATGTTCAGCAAAAAGGACTTTCCAAGAATGTTCAAAACTTCAGCAGCTCCACTTGAATAATTAAAAAAAAAAAACAAAAACAAATCCTAGTGTGAAAAAAGAAGCAGATATGATGTTCCATCTCTGGTTGATAAGCTATTGACCATGAGTAGCTCTTTGGCGAGGAAAAGTCAAGGTTGGCCATGCTTCTGTGGAACACCACACAATTACAAGTATGAACAGCATGAGCTGGACTTAATGGGAGCAGCAAAGGATAGCAAGCACACAGACTCGGTGGGTACAGGAGATGCGGCATGTCTGAGAGGAGCAAGACAAGGAGGGGGAACATGGTCAAAACACTTTGTGTGAAATTCTCAAAGAACTGATTAAAAATACACTGCACATCACTCAGGTCCTCATCAGTAGAAAATAGAAAAATGAACTTTAGTGTAATACTAAAATCAAAAGAACGAATGTGTGATGTATTTAAGGACATCACAGGAACACGTGGAGGAGAAAGCCACAGACACGTGAGAATATGTGGTTCCACTTCACTTACAGGAAATTAATCAGGCAAAACAGATCTGTTTTTGAAAAAGAACAGAACCAGACTAATGATTCCCAATTTTGACAAATTTTGGGAATATAATTGGTAGAAGAGACATAAAATCTTTCATTGTAAAATCTTGAAAAATTAATATTTCTTACTTTTTATGCAAATGTCATTTTATTATTGAAATGCAGTGCAGAAGTTTCTTGGAATCAATGTACTTGCTAATGAGGTTATTGGGGTTTGCCATTTTACTTTTTATATTAATAACCTCTATTTCATGTTAGGGCTCTGAGATGGCAAAGCCGTGGCCTTTTATTCTGATATGCAAATAGTCTTCAGACTGAAAACTCAAATGTTCAGAAGGGTCTTGTTATTGGCTGACCTATATTTATAAGCAATATTATTATTGCTTCACAGAGGAATGCACACATAACAACCCTCCTCCAAGATGCTGCTGCAATGAGTGCAGCTTCGGATGAAATTACTCAAGTAATGAGGTTGCATTGATTTTCATCTGTCTTTATTGCCTTCTTGTTTTGATAGCCAGCACATACTACTCAGGCCCTGGGAATAAGGTTAAGAAAAGTTTTCATGAACCTGGACAAAATGTGGTATTCATGGAGTGTTTTTGAACTTGAGTTGTTGAAGAGAACATCTACAAGAAAATATCTGTTGGCAGGCACAACAGACCACTAAAGTTTAGCAGGGTAAACTAAAGTTGCAAAAATGGCCCTGAAATTTGATGAAGATACTGTAAATACAGAGACCAGATTTTCATCACTGCTGTCACATTCCCATGCCCCAACACAGGTATAGTAATGCCTGAAACTTGGAAGGTCTGGGCATTTGATCAGAAGTGAATGCACATGGGCATTGAAAAGCAAGGGTTGCATGATCTCAGGGAAGGATTTTCTGTGTAGGGTGGCATTTGCTAATCAGGTGTGTCTGTTGAAGCAACAATACTGACAGGGATATAGAAAGATCAAATGTGTTTGTGGAAGCAACAATACCCTCAGTGATTTTGGTAGTTTGAATGTAATTGGCCCCCATAAGCTCATAGGGAGCAACACTATTAGAAGATGTGGCTTTGTTGTAGTAGGCATGGCCTTGTTAGAGAAAATGTGCCACTATAGGGATGAGCTTTGCGGTCTTGTCTATGATCAAGCTACACCCAGTGTCTCAGACCACTTCCTGTTGCCTGCTAGTCAAGATGTAAGAACCCTCAGCTTCTTCTCCAGCACCATGTCTGTCTGCAGGCCACCATGTAACAGAATGATGATAATGGACTAAGCATCTGAACATATAAGCCAACCCAATTAAATGTTTTCATTTAAAAGAGTTGCCATGGTCATGGTATCTCCACATCAATAGAAGCCTCAGATAAGCATTAGTACCAGGGACTGGGGTATTGCTGTGATAGGCCTGACCATGCTTTTGTTTGAAGGAATATAAAGTGTGGATTAGAAAAGCATTTGAATGCTTTAAGTGCTGCTTAATGGACCATACTCATAGGAGCATGGAAGACAGTAGTGTTGAGCGTCAGCTGATAAATATGGGGACCTGGTATTGAGGTTTCAGAGGAGAAGAATTTCAGTATGCTGCCTTGAAATCCTTCTTGGGATATTTGGTGAAGAATGTGGCTTTATTTTTGTCCTTGTCTGAAAAATGTGCCTGAGGCTAAAGTGAAGAGCTTTTCACTAATTCTGTTGGCAGAAGAAATCTCATAACAGTCTAGTCATGTGGTTATTAGTGTTAACTAATGAAGATTTATTATGAAAAAAGCAAGCTGAGCAAGGAAAAATTATACATACATACATACATACATACATACATACATACATACATACATACATACATTTGAGGAGAAAAGGAGCACCAGTAAGTGGAATGGAGCCAAGTCCTGGGTTCAAGAAGATAAACAGATTAAGCAATAGAATAAAGAGAGTGGTGACCTCAGAACAAGATCCTACCCAGCTAGTTTCCAACTTGTAAAAAGGAATTAAAGATAAGTTTAGAGCCACTTGTGTTGATGCCTGCCTCTAACCCCATCCAGAAACAGAAGTTTGCAGATCCCAGAGTTTGAAACCAACCTAGTCTAGTTTGAACCAGTTTCAATTCAGCCAAACTTAGACAATAAAGGAAACCATCAAAAACAGAAAGCTTGTGGATATATTATTGAATGAAGGGGCCATATTCCAGCCTCAGCAACCAGCAGAACATGGCAGCTTCAGCCACGTGGTTCTGACTTTAGAGTCAAGGATAAAAGAAAGGTGTTATGGGACCTTCCTCTGCAACTAAGGGAAGTCACTACAGCCAAGCATGTGCCAGGGATATCCTTGAATGGAAGCCTAAAGAGGTCATTGCATGAAACTGTAAAGTTGAAGTTTGCATTCATTTCCTTGAAGATACCAGAGCCATGGGATACTTGCTGAAGAAAGATGATACCAGAGAGTGGAACCAGTTCAAGAGAAAGAAATATATTGCATTTAACAAAGCTAAAAGGAGTTGGGGGGTCTGAAGAGTGTTTTGATATTAGACATGGCGATGAAGAGTTTGGAGTTTGCCCAGCTGAATTTTGGTCTTGTTTTGGTCCAGTATTTCCTCACTGTGTTTCCTTTTCTATGTTTTGGAATGGTAATGTATATCCTGTATATATTGGAAGTCTGTGATCTGTTGTTTTATTTTGACTTTATAGAAGGTTACAGTTAAGAGATGGCATGAATTTCAGAAGAAACTTTGGATTTAAACTTTAAACATTTTTGAGACTGTGATAGACGCTGGGGACTTTTGAAGGTGGACTAGATGCATTTTGCATCATGATATTGTTATAAGCTTATGGGGATCATTGAGTGGAATGTGGTAGTTTTAATGTAATTGGCCCCCATCAGTTCATGGGGAGTAGCACCGTTGGGAGGTGTGGCTTTGTTGGAATAGTATGGCCTTGTTGGAAGATTTGTGTCACTGTGGGAGTGGGCTTTGAGGTCTTCTATATGTTCAAGCCATGCTCAGTGTCTCAGACACTTTCTGTTGCCTGTAAGTCAAGAAGTAAGAAGTCTCAGCTCCTCCAGGAACATATCTGCCTGCACGTCACCATGTCTCACTATGAAAATATTGGAGTAAATCTCTGGAAATACAAGCCACCCCAATTAAATTATTTTTTATTTATAAGAGTTCCCATGGTCGTGTTGTGCCTTCAGAGAAATAGAAACCCTTAAACAGTGATACAGGAAGGATCATGTATGTCTGGGGATGCAACAATGTCCTCAGTGATATAGTGTGGAATGGACTGTAGAATCATGAAACCACCTAAGAAGAGCTAAAACGTACTGGTGCTGCACCTGTTGAGGTCCAACCCCGATATAAATTATTTCTCAGACCAGTGTGGAGGTGTGGAAATAACAGAGGCACAGTTCATTGGGCAATATCAGGAGGGAGTCTCAGGATTCATTCAAATCCTGAAGATCACCCGTGTTTATTATCCAATTGGCTTTTATTTCAAAAGGTAAACTGAGAGGGATGTTCATTAGCATTCTGTGTCCTGGGTAGTGGGAGTTAAGTCACATTCACAACTGTCTGCTCTGTCACATAGACTGAATTAACATCTCTTTCCCAGGCGACCTCCCAAATCACAAAGAAGGAGCAAAACAACATTAGCATATCCTGACCCTTTGTCTCACTCTCAAAGGGCTAGGCCACCACCTTTTGTGTGGCAGGTGCAAATTGTACCTTGCCAGGTCCCTCAGAATTTTGACTGCCATACAATGTAGAAATATGGGCCTGTATAATACAGCCCTACCTGCACCCTCCTGAAAAAAAAGCATAGGCTGCACAATTTAAACAACAGACTTTTATTTCTGCCCAGTTTTGAAAGCTAGAAATCAAAGAAAAAGCTCTATAATGGGGATTGTTTATTATGAAGCCATATTTCTGACTTTATTCATGGCCATCATTTCACTCCATGTTCATGTGACATTTTCTCTGGCCATACTTGTGTCCAAGGTCACAACATCTGGAAAATCACATTGTAATGTAATTCCTATGTAAACAGCGTATCTTGTCACATGTTCACTATTGTGACACTGAGGATTAGGACTACAGTGTGTAAATCTTCCATCTACAAGAGTGTGATTTTCCCAAAAATATTGTGAATCATTGTAACAGGAACGAATCCCTTTAATAAACTCTATCATGGGAATGGAGTGATAGCCCAATCAGTAAGGTATGCATTTAGGTCTGAGTTCCATCTCCAGCACCCACATAGAAATACCCCAAAACTTAGGACATTTGTGCTTGTGTTTCAAATCACTGCTGGTGAACTAGAGAATAGGGGTCGATATATTCCTGAAAATTGATGGGTGGCCAATGCAGCCTAATTGGGAGGCCCATGTTCCATGGAGGGCCTCTCTCTTGAAACAGAATGTATGACTATGACCTCTGAAGTTGACCTGTAGCCTCCACATGCTTGCACTCAAACATATATGTATCTGAATACACACATTCTCTCTCTCTCTCTCTCTCTCTCTCTCTCTCACACACACACACACACACACACACACACACACACACACACTCACACAGAGACATACACACAAATGTAAGCTATAGTTTGTAGGGAATATATTGATACCTTTGTATGGTACAAAAGACAACTGACATCTTTTCTAGTGATGACCTTGTTCCCCACACACGAGTTTATTATGTTTTCCCAGATGTGTATATACATGCTTGAGAGACTCTCCTGGTTTTATGCTACTTTGCTTTCAGATTTTGTCCTCTGTCTTCTTCTACTCTATGAGGGGTGGGATGCTTATGGCTGACTCTTTTTGGGACCTATCTGTCTTCCCTTCAGTGTGATCAGAGGGAAGTGCTGGTACAGAAGAAAAGGAAACCTCTCCCTTTTTATTCCTCTGGAATATTTCCAGTAGTAGCAACAACTCCTTGTTCTTGATCCTGTAGGCAAATCCTGAGATTCAAGGTTGTAGATTTTACTAGGCAGAACCTAGTTCAATGTTAGCTCTGTCTAGATGCCTTTGATTGCCCTTATTTTTGGGATAGTAGCTCCACTCTACAGTTAAAGCTAACCTTTGTGCCTTTTCATCCTTTAGTCATCTGTGTTAAAATTATCTACTTTTGGAATAACTGGAGGAGTTTTTATCTGCCACCTGGACCCTGTAGATACAAAGATGTTGTATGGGGGGAGCCATTCATGTAGTCAGGAGAGGGAAAGAGAGTATGTAGTGAGCTACTTCCCTTGTGATTTGTGGGAGGCAACATTTCTGGAACAAGAAGCCAATCCAGGATATAGAAATGTGGTTCCTAGTTCTACACCGATGTTCTGTATCCACTTGCCCTATATGTTTTCTCCTCAAACATTGCTATTTCTCTGTTCATCCAATTTTACCCAAATTTAAAGATACACATTAGAAAGTCTTAGTCTAACTGTAACCATGCATCAATAGCAATACTATTTCTTCCGTGTGTGGGTTCTTCCCATCCTTGTGCTTTCATGCTGCCTACTTTCCACTCACCTTTGCTGGAGATTGTTAGGAATATTTCCTAATGCGAGCTCTCCGCCGATGAAAATTCCCAATCAAGCCAAATCAAAACAAGCCAAATTAAGAGGTATCCAGGTTTAATGGGTGTTCTGCATTCTTGAGTTGCCCTGAGGGGAAACCAGGAAGCCACAGGAACGAGTGACCAGGAGGAAGAAAAGGAGACCACATGTTCCTCTTTTAGGAGTTCACTTAAATATTCTTCGGAGTGGTCCTAACCTCCCCCGACCAATGAGGGGTCAGGACCTGACCTGCTGGGATTTGGAGTCCAGAGTGCTAATTCTCAGGGTCAGAGGGCTAGGGTAGATGCATGGTGCTGGGGCCTAAGCTCCCAACTTAACAGAGACCTTTTGTGATTTATGTCTCCTGATTTTGCTTAAGTTTCTATTTCTGTGATAAATACCAGGACCAAAAGTGACTTGGAAAGGAGAGGGTTTATTTCATCTTTAAGCTCCTTCCACAGTCTTCCTAAACAGCATGTCATGTTGGCCACAACAATAGTCTACTCTGTGGTACTTACCTTTGTCCTAGTTAGGTTTCTCTTGATGTGGTAAATACATGACCAAAGGCAATTTAGGAAGGAGAAGGTTTATTTGACTTACACATCCAGATCATAGTCCATCATGAAGAGAAGTTAGGGTGGGACCACAAGGCAGGACCATGGAGACAGGAACTGTAGCAGAGACTATGGGAGAGTGCTGCTTACTGGCTTGGTCTTCATGGCTTGATAACTTTGTTCTCTTATACAATCCAGAACCACCTGCCCAGGGAACACTCATGTCAATCATGATTCAGGAAAATTCCCCAAAATTTTACTTAAAAGCAATCTGATGGAGCATTTCCTCCATTGAGGTTCCTCTTCCCAGATATCTCCAGCTTATGCCAAATCAAAAACCATGGATATGAAACAAATGAGTGTCAGGCTTCCTGAAAGGCCAAAGAATATTCTGTTAGTTCATTAAAATAATTTTGATGGAGGCTCTTTGTTTCCCAGCCTTCCAAACTTGCAGCAAGCTCAGCTGTCTTCCTAAGACAATAACCATAAGTATCTTTTCTTCCCTTTTGACTTGATAAAAATTACTTGTATTTAGCCAAATATCTAAGTACTACCATGAATTATTTTTATGAATATACAATAATAGCAAACCAAAATGATATAAGGAGCGCTGGCTCTTGTTTCTCTTAGGAAGGATTGCCTTTAATAAGTCGAAGGATTTTATATGGTATGGGAAACAGTCTTTTCTATTCTTATGTTTCTGACTTCTTTGGAAGCAATCTTTGCTTTGTTTGAAAAACAGTTCTCACTTTTTTCTTTCTTTGTTAAGGAGAAGAAGGAGGACAGATGAGAACCTAGAAATCCATCTTAGAGCCATGATGGGATGTTGGCTTGCCCATGGTTCTTGGGTTCTACCTCTGGACAGCCTTTTACCACTGGACATGAGCCTTGGGTTTGGGTGTGCAGATTTCAAGTTTTCTTTCTGAAACACATGCTGTAGAGAAAATGTTGGACTCTTTAAGAAGCAATAAAGAAAATAATTTTTCATGGTGAAGAAAATAAAGAGGAAAAATAATGGAAGCAAAATAATATAATTGCTGTTGTTGTATGCATGTTCTATAAATATATAACTACATCATCTCAGTGTGCTGAAGACATGTATGTGCATGCCATACTTATTGCAACAATTATCATGATATGAAAGACATGGAGACAACCTAAGTGTCTATAAAGAAATGGAGGAATAATAAGCATGAGGGCATTGTGTGTGCAAGAGAGTGGTGATACTGTAGAGCCTTGAAAGAGGAGATCCTGACATGTTGGACATGAAGAATGGTCACTGGATACAAACACACCAAGTGAAATAGCCTGGAAACATAAACCTAAATGCTTTATGAGCTCACTTATATGAAGAACACTTCAAGGTTAAATTCATAACTGCAGACACTAGAAAGGTGGTTAATGAAGGCAGTAGAAAGGGTTTTCTTAGAGATGGGGCAGGTGTCTGTAAAAGAACACAAGTGCCATTCATGAGCTACACAAGCTACTTCTCTTGTACTAAGTCTATAAATAATATTTACTTCTTCAACACAAGTATATTTCTTTTCTTTTCAGTGGTATTTTTAAGTGCTTGACTACCTCAATATTATCAATGTGTTCTAGCTAATCATTTCAGGCTAATGACACTGACTGAATTACACGGGCTTGCAGGATAAACAAGCCCAGTTTACAAACTTCATCTACACAACCATGCACCTTGCCATGTCTAACTGAATCTTCACTACAATACATATTTGTCACATCAGTGATCTTGAAACCCTCACACTGAATAGAGGAGCTTGAAACACATCACCTTAGTGTATGTTGCCTAATTCCCAAAAGAAACATGGCATGCTAATGGTGTAGGAGGGTCCTTCTGTATTTGGGTTGCTTTCATTGGTTGAAAAAAAAACTGCCTTGGCCTTTTCATAGGGCAAAATCTTAGATAGGCAGGGAGGACAGAACAGAATTCTGGGATAGGGAAGGCTCAGAGAGAGCCGCCATGAAATTGCCAGAGTCAAACATGCTGAATCTTTCCCGGTAAGACCACTACCTTGTGGTGATTTACAGACTATTAGAAATGGGTTGATTCAAGATGTAAGAGTTAGCCAACAAGAAGCCAGGCAGAGTTTAAATGAATACAGTTTGTGTGTAATTATTTCGGGTATAAGTTAGCTGGAACCAAAAGCAGGCCTGCGGCCGGGAGCTGGGGAATGCAGCCCCCACAGCCAGCTCCTCCTCATGCAACAGCTGAAGCTAGTATTACGTATTCATGGATTGCCCTTCGATTGGCTCTTGGGCTCCTAAAATGAGCTTGATTCTGAAGTTAAAGGGCATAAATGCTGTGGAGAACTTTCTCTAGTGCCCACTGGGTAAAATAAACCAGTTGTGCATATGCTAGGGCCATACTAAGTTACTGAAGTCTTAACACCCAATCCTGTTGTCCTTCTAAAATATAAAATATACAGGCTGGTGCTGTAGGAAACTAGGAGACACAGTGGATGCTTGTGTCGCAGGTTCTGCAGCACATTGCGTGGTGTGTGTTAGGACAAATCCCAGCTGACTTCTTTCAGTATTTCAGGAGAAGCGGCACAATCAGCGTCTGCTATGTGTAGTGTACATTAATTGTCGTATGAACTCTCATTAAAAACTGTAATCTTGGAGGAGGACAGGTACTGTGGAAAGTGGCTTGGGAGCTGGGTTTGGATCACTCC
This sequence comes from Dicrostonyx torquatus, assembly GCA_028555095.1. Lineage (NCBI taxonomy): Eukaryota > Metazoa > Chordata > Mammalia > Rodentia > Cricetidae > Dicrostonyx > Dicrostonyx torquatus. Next base: position 3,306,874 of record JAQHUG010000220.1, on the reverse strand, counting down.
CGGGTCTCATATTCACCCTCAACCCATAAAAGGTGAAACAAACCTGCACGGTCAGAGATATGACACAGCAAATTTGCTCTCAGATAATACCACTTGCCTCGCCTTGTATTTGCACTGCTTCCTTAAAGCCCCTCTGAAACAAGTTTCTGGAACCTACTTTGTGAAGGCGGACTGGTGTTCTTGGCAGAAGCCAGGTTCCTAGTACACTATGATGTGGGTGGGTCTGGGGTCAGGTGTAGCAGAAGGCATCAACTCACAGCACAGGGCCAGCTGGCTTTTTCCCAGCAGGAAAGGGGGTTTGCAACATGGCAGGCTTGTGGTTGCCCACTCTAAATTTGTTGTTCCGAGAAATGATCTGGCAATCTGGTCTTATTTCCTCTGTTCTGTGAATACAACTGCCACACTGCATTGGAGGATCAACTCTAGACTTTAGCTAGTTAGTGCCAGTGTCTTTCTCTGGCTGCTTATCATACATAATTTAGTTTTAATAAATCTCTTGTCACATTCCTTATAACCTAGCTTATCTTGGCTTATTGGATAAAACATATGCCAATATCTCGTAGGCCGATTTCTAAATTACTTTGGAGCCTCTCTGCCTGATAATATGTTTAAGTACTGGGTTTTTAAAAGAGCACATTAGATGTTACTTAAGTATATGTGGATTACTGGATGGGCATGCTTATTCCTCTGAAGGATAGAAATGACCAGCCTCATAACCATCTGCTTGGAATAAGGCAGCTAGTGACATTTTGAATTTCTATATCTGTTGTGCTGGCTCTGTCTGCCTTGCCCCAGGACATCCCAAGAAGATGCTTGGGTCATTGCTTCCTGAGATTTTTCAAGATTTTTCAAATTCTTCTTACTGTTCACAGCCCCAATTTGGTCACAGCAGTCCAATGATGACCATAGTAGATAGAAAACTGGTTCATGCTAGAATTCAGTGAGCCCTCGCTCAAGTCCCATCTTTTAATTTAGTCCCCGGAAGTTAAGAGGGTAAATTTTGACTCTAATCTTGTTTTGTTTTTAAGTGGGTACAGATAATGACTGTGTACTTTTAGGCCTTCTTGACAAAGTGATTTCTTCTATGTTGACTAGCTCTACGTCACACAGAGGAACTGTCTCGCTCCCCAGGACAGTCTCTTCTGAATAGTTGCCCTTTCTTGTCTAAAACTTATCACTGTTCTGAAACCTATCACCATAGAGTAACTTGAAGAAACACTCACATGATAGGAACTCTTGAGGATGAGTTCTTTGGCTCAACATGTTTGTGTGGTGTTTCCATTACCTTGCAAGTGGCAGTACTCTTGTGACATGTCATTGCCGTGTGACCTGCACGTGTGACCGTACCTTAGTTTATCCTGCCATTTTGAACACTCACTTTGCGGTTATTATAAGCAGTGCCCTGGTGAACACACTGCCACTTATCTTTTGTGAGCATATGCATTAAAAGCTATTTCTGTTAGTTTCTCATGCTGTTTGGGCCTGGGGAGGATGAGCAAATAGAGGGATATTTGATTAGGGCAGGAAGGACAGTACACATTCGGGTTTTTGGCCAGTATAGTCCGTGAGTTCCAAAATTGGGTCAAGGATAATTTGACTTTTAATTGCCTTGGGCTTTTCCCCTAGGACTACTTGTATGGGAAATATAATTTACAAACATAATAAGAAACTCCCTGGGATATTCTTAAGGTTTCTTAGCAGTGGAGCACGAAACATTGGGTATGTTATACAGTTCAATCATGTGCCCCAGAAGTTTTACTCTATTTCATTCATGATTTCTTGGATTCCATCAGGAATCTACATGGAAAAACCTGCTACTGTAGACTGGTGAATGTTAGGTTCAAGTGTCTGTGCTGACCAACACATCATCCCTGCAGGGGAATGCCCTGCTACTTTGGGATGATCATTACTGCAGGTTATTCATCCTGTGTTTTCAGAATCAATACAGACTTTATATAAAGACAAAATAAGTGATAGTGTCTCAAATAAAAAACCGAAAAGAAATCATCAATCTTAAGAAAGATTCAACAGATGAGTTTTTGGTGGATCACAGAGCAGTCTTGGCAGTAACACGGGGATCCTGTTGCTGCCTACTTCATTGTTTTCACTCTGAGAACACGTTGACCACATGTGAGCAGAATTCAAATCATTATCCACTCTCTCACATTATTTGTCTTATTCAGAAGGTGTGCCTGGTTTTGGGCATGTTTAGAAGAGGTACAACTCACCTCTGAAATACAAGCCAGTAGAAACCTACACCTGTTAACGAAGAAATCTATCCCCAAAGAGGAACTTAAAGATATGGACTCTTGGGTTGGATCTCCTTGTTGACATAGTGTTTGTGCGACTCTTCCATCACTGTTGTGGATGGCAGTCCTTTGTTCCTTTTTTCATTATCTCATTTTCCACGCATAAATGGAGCTTACTTTTTAAGCCAGTGGTAGAAGTGATTTTTCTGAAAGGTAGCTATACTAATTCAACCAGGAGGGCAAGGTGTGTGTGTGTGTGTGTGTGTGTGTGTGTGTGTGTGTGTGTGTGTAATCTGTGGTATTCTTGTATTTCTATTCACATGTCTGTTATTATAAAAGACTAGTGGGTGGGTTCTCTAACCAGTGTCTTGCTGGAGTGTAACTGTGATGCCAGTTGGCCTGCATTCTCACCTGGAGGTCTTGCTAGGGGAGAGCTCTTAGAACTCTCTTTCAGAATGCATAATATCGACTTGGACTATATGGCTGAGGACAGTTGTTTCCTATTGGCTCTTGGCTGGACTGAACTGAAAGCTTCTGCTCTACTTGTTAGCTTTCATAGACCCAGAAGGTGCTGTGCATTCTTCTGGGTGAGAAAAGCCATCAACAATCCTACTATCTGTGAATGGTGTAAACTCCAATAGTAACATTCCAGGCATAATGTGCCCTCTAGTGCAATAGTAGCATAGCTGCTAAGGGAACAACCCACTGCTTTGTAATTGGAGTTTAGGCCTACACCACAGGAGGGTTCTGGTACTTGTTTCTGAAGGCCTATTCAAGAGCCCTTCTTGGATGGAAATATCATAGGCCCGAAGTGAGAACTTAGTACTATTATTTTTTAAATGACCATGTAGTCAAGCTGTCTTCTAAATACTCATGTTTGTATTCATAAATGAATGCTGCTTCTCACCTTCGTTAGAGAAGTTTCTTATTGTATAGGGCAAAATTTATGGCAAATACCCATAATTGGCCATAGTGCTAAGATTAAGAGAGGATAGATGCTCTGGCCAAATGGTACAGCTATATCACCCTCTTCAAGGTTCAGGGACCATCTCAGATGAGGGGTCAGAAAGAATATAAAAGCTGTGGATGGGCAGATGTGCAGCACATAATGTCTTCTGGAAGTGGCATTGCTGTTGCACTGATGAGCTGACTATAGCTGAGGTTGTCTGCACTAGACCTACAAAAATTGGGTTCATCAACATTTCATCATGGATGAGGGAGGGAATTAAGATGCTCCACTCCTCCTTTTGAAATCAATGTCTCCTAACATTTGGTAGCAGAAGGGATAGCATTTCTTTTCATGATGTGGCCACTGGGAAGTTGTCCGTGCTCCAACAAATACCCTCCCACTCCTGCTCATGGCAGCAACCTCAGTTCAGCTCAGTGGTTACACACACGTATCAGTGGTCACACGTGTAAAGGAGGGAAGAAGACAGGAAGGGATGCATTGGGAAGATGAGTTTCCGTGGGAGAAGAAGGCGAACAAGATGGAGAAGGAAAAGTGGAAACCGCTGAAATTTGTTTCATAAAAGTATGAAGCTGCCAAATAACAAAAATGTTTGACTTTTAAGATTCAAGATTATAAGAATTTTTTTAAATATTCAAATAAATTATATTATTTTAAATCATTTGTGACTATACATAAAGTCAGATGAGTGTAGTATAAATATTATACTGATTTCATGTTGTAATTTCTCCTCTTCCCTTTCTTACCTCCCATCCATCCTTGCTCCCTGAGGTAGAGAGGAAGAAGTTAGTCACATCTCATCCTTTCTCAGGAACTCACCATAAAAGATTCAAAATAGCAATATTTCTTAAAGGTGGGGATATAGTTATCAAAATAAAGGAGAGATTAGATCATTGCTTTACACCACACATCTTCTGAATAACTTCATCACCTGTCATCTCATCACCAGATTAATGGATGGGTAGAAGGATGTTGAGTATGATAATGGTGATGTATAGGTATATGGGTGTACATATATATGTATGTATACACATATATAATAGGTTAGATGTTTTTATTTATTTATTTTTATTTTTTAACTTTACCCTCTCTGCACTCCTCCCAGTTCCTCTCTCCACTCCCTCTCCTCCAGATTAATTCCTCCTTTATTCCCCTTAAAAAGAGGAAGCAGGCTTCCCTGGGATTGCCATAGAACATGATCTAACAGATACAATAAGACTGGGCACAAACCCTCATATCAAGGCTGGACAAGACAACTCAGTAGAAGGAAAAGGGTCCTAAGAACAGGCAAAGAAGTCAGAGACAACCCCCCACTCTCATTGTTGGGAGTCTCACAGGAACACCAAGCTACAAAACCATAAGGTATATGCAGAGGACCTAGCTTAGACACACAGAGGGTCTGTATTTGCCACTTAATCTCTGTGAACTCCTATGAGCCTTGTTTAGCTGATTCTGTGGGCCAAGTTCTCATAATGTCCTTGGATCTGTGCAACTGCTCCCATCGTTTGGTGGCTGATGCCTCTCTGATGACAATTGGCCTAAGCACCAATCTATGAGTATCACAGAATATCATTAGGAATTATTTCATTGCCTTTTTTTTGTGTATTTGTTTGGTTCTATCCTGGATCTCTGTGATATCTTGCCTCTAGTTCCTGGCCATCCAGACAGTGTTGACACTTCAAGTTGGGCCAGTCAATGGTTGGCCACTCTCAAAAATCCTGGATTGCTATTCCTTGAGCACATCTTGTGGGCAGAACAGATTGTAGGTCAACGGTTCTGTGGCAGGGTTGATGTCCCAGTCCTGTTGATAGAGGCCTTGCCTGGTTATGACCTGTTTGGGCTCGGTATCTTTCATTACTAGGAGACTAAACCACATTCACTTTTATAGATTCCAAGGAGTTTCCACTGCCCTAGGTTTCTACATTGCCCCCAATTCCAGTTGTCCCTTCCAATACTCTCTTTCCCTATTTCTCCTACCCTTCTGTTTCCATACCCACCCATCCCAAGTTCACCTGAAAAAAATCTATTTTATTTTCCCTTCCCAGGGAGATCCATGTGTCCCTTTCACCTTGAGTCCTCCTTGTTACTTTGTATCTCTGGGACTTTGGACTGTAGACTGTAGCATGATCATCTTTTACTTTACAGTAAATATCCAATTATAAACGAGTACATATCTCAGCTGTTAAGAACTCTTGTGCAAGAGGGCCTGCTTTTCATCCGGGTCAACCAGTTAGCTTACATTTGAAATAATTACACAGAAAATGTACTGCCTGGCCTATTATCTCCAGCCCTTTATTGGCTAACTCTCATATATTAGTTTAACCCATCTCCATTAATGTTTATTGCCACTTGACTGTGGCTTACCGTCATGAGTCTAACCAGCGTCCATCCATCTTGGGCAGGAGAGCCATGGCATCTGCCTGTCTGTCCTTTCCAGAAATCTGTTCTGTCTACTCTGACCACCTAAAGGCTGCCCTATCAAAAGGCCAAGGCAGTCTCTTTATTCAACCAATGAAAGCAACAGAAATACAGAAGGACCTCCTACACCAAAGAACAATGGCATCATAAAATTTGCAGGCAGATGGATGGAACTGGGAAAGATCATCCTGAGTGAGGTAACCCAGACTCAGAAAGACAAACATGATATGTACTCACTAGTAGTGGTATTTTTAAATGCATGGTGGTTAGATTATAACTATTTGAACAAGTTGCATTCTATTTCAGAACCTTAGAGAAATAAGTTAAATGATGAGAACATTCATATGGCCTTTAAGCCTTCTTTTTTCTAACCTCAGAAGACCTATTGATTTTACTCTCAGCATTTTCACAGTATGGGAACTCCTTTTTAATTATCAGCATCTCCTAGGCCCAAATTACTGTTGGCTTTCACCTGGATTCATGTCATTTTCTCTTGACTGCTCATCCCATCTTTATGGTTTCCCCAAGGTAAATTCCAAATGACATATAAATTAGCACTAAAAAGCAATATAACTACTATGTTAACAGTTCCCTTTATTATTTCTGCTGAATGGCTGTTTCAGAAAAATCAAACCCAAGATCATGATCTCTTGGTCTTTTAGTGGCTCCATCCATTGCTTCATCTTTTGGCTGTACCACTCTGCCACCTGTTCAGTACTCCCAGGTACATAAGCATATTTATCCTATTTCCATAAAATCCAAGAACTTCTATTTTTTGGACTGTCCCACTTTCCCGCTATCTGTACTGTTTCTGCTGTTCTTTTCCTGGTTAACATATACTTGTCTTGTGTGTGTAATGCTTCTGAATTTGTTTTCCTCCAGATGAATTCTATTAGGCCACTAATGATTCTGACACAACTTCTTTCTTTTGTAAAATTCAGTATGATTATAATTAAATATATTTTAATTATGTGTGTAATATATGACTTGTCTCTAGGCCAAAAGGATCTTTGTGGCAGCATCAGAAAGGAGGGAGAGACAAGGGTGGCTTTGTTGCTGCCACAGGTAGAGTTTAAGTAGATGGAGCTGTCAAGGTTATTATCTGGGGAAGAAAATGTGATGTTTCAATGATGACAGAGTCAGTGAGCACAAGCCAGTAGGAAGCCCCTAGAAGTTTCATGACTTTATGTGAACTGTCATTATCAGCCCATTCCGAGTCTGACATGACCTAATAGAGTCAAGAATCTGAGCAACCTGGAGGAGATGACTATTGGACAAACACAACACAGTGCACAGAGATGGAGACTGTCTCTCCATTTTTGCTATTAATTTTATTTCTTGTCCCAAGTAATGTACTAAATATTTCCATTAACAACCTCACCCCTTTAGCAGAATGCTGACTTTGTTCCTTAGGGACATAAAATATTATAATCCATTTTATATTTCAAAGGATGGTATTGAAATGCTAAGCAATTACTTTTTTATGATGTAATATTGATCACAATCCAACATTTCTATTGACCCAACAGCATATTAATTATTGATGGAAATTGCATGAGATTCAAACTCAATTAAACATTATTGTCATTATCTCATGTTAATTCTGCACTTGTCACAAGACTGTTCCTTGCTAGACAATTTGAACATCCTTCTCAATGTGGCTCTGTGAGTCAATGGCTTCATTGCTGACATCCGGCAGAGGATAAAGGGCTTGTTTTCATTAGGAAGTGAACCACATACTTAGATTTTTGCTAGGGTTCCTTGGGTTGTTACAGACATAGGAGAATGTTAATCTATTGATATGACTTCCCCAAATAAACCAAAGATGAGAGGGAACAACTTTTGCTGAAGATAAATTATCTACCCTTATCAGAGAAGGGTCTTTGCATGCTGGAGGGCACTTAATGCAGATACTCACAACTAGTTGAAGTACAGGGAATAAACACTGAAGTTCTCAGCCACACATGGGATATCTCTATCATGCACACATGCACACATGCACACACACCAAAGGCTCAGGTTCCATTGTGGAAGAAGGGCAAAGATATTTAATAACAAGAGGTCAAGAGGACTGACCAAAACAGTGTCTTCTGGACAGGACAGGACTACTGCACTCATGAATTGTCCCTCCTGATTGAACTTGTGGCTGACTGCGCAAGGTCTATACAAGATCAAGCCCATCAACATTTCACCTTGGAAAGGTTCATGAGTCCCATCCTTAGCAAAGAACAATGAACAGTTGATAGCTTCTAGAAGAGGGAAAAAATTTCTATAAGTATATGTTCCCATGTAGGTTACCTGAACTCCACCACAGGGCCCAAATCCATAAACATATGGACATCACAAATTGGACTCAATGGGTTATTTAAGAAAAAGAAGATACAGAGCTGGGAAGTAGTAAGAAGGTGTGGCATATCTGGGAACAGTTAAAGGCAGCATTGCGGGGGAAATATGGTCAAAATACATTGCACAGAATTTTCACAGAATTATCAAAATATTATGTATACATATATATATAATATGTGTATATATATATATATATAATAATCTGTCTGCTTCCCCAGGTTCCTTAAAGATTGCTAGATTCCACATGTCCACTCCATGCCTGGTAAGTTCAGCAATAAAAGATGTATCATTTAATGCTCTACTGTCTCATGTATCCAACTTTATTCATAGAAAATATTGTGGTGGGGGAACCATTGTTATAAGAAGTCAAGAAAAAAGTCCAATCATATTATATATGATTTTATATATTATAAATATTTATTGGGTGATGTATATGACTGGACTTGAAATTTCAATGAAAATATTTATCCATGTCTATACTTGGAGTCTAATTCACCTGTGTAGCACTGAAATGGAAATTTTGATATGTAGATGAAATAGATTTCTTCTTATAAAGTTTTATAACATTGGAGCCCTCTCAAAAAAGTTAGAGCTACTTTTTAGTTCAATAATTTCTTTGCAAAAAACTGACATAATCCAAGAATGACAAGGGGTGAGTGTGTGTCATGAAGATGAGTATCTGGTTGCTGGAGATAAATGACTGATGGTCATTGGTGTATAAAGGTCCTTCATGGATAAGAAGCAAACACTTCTGCCCCAGGTTCCTGATGTAGACCATAATTTCTCCCTCCACATTGCATTCACAGCCCAATTGAATCCTTGCATACATTTATATTTATTTACTTTTTATTGACCTCTTACGAGGTTGAGTTGGAGTCAGATATTTCCTGTAGCTGAAATCATCTTAAATCAGGCTTAAATAGGGTGGAAGTTTCCATCAAAAGCCATTTTCCTAAACTCTGAGCCATTTCTCATGCTCTAATTTTTGACATTGTTATGTCCTATGTAAAAGAAAGAAATCAAGCTTCAGTCCGTTTCAAGGATTCTGGGGCCACAGGTGAGCTGTGCTGTGCTGATAAGCCCTAAGTGCAACTGGGACAGGAAGTTCAGATGTTGGGAGACTCAAGCCCCCTTCCCTCATCTTCTTTCTTTCTTTTTTTTTTTTTTGGTTTTTCGAGACAGGGTTTCTCTGTGGCTTTTGGAGACTGTCCTGGAACTAGCTCTTGTAGACCAGGCTGGTCTCGAACTCACAGAGATCCGCCTGCCTCTGCCTCCCGAGTGCTGGGATTAAAGGCGTGCGCCACCACCGCCCAGCCCCCTCATCTTCTTTCTGGAGCTAGTGGAACCTGCAGGGACACCGGAAGCTTGCCTGTGTGTCCAGTGGATAACAATTTCCTGAGAGGGCAGCAGACTTCACAGGCTCATTCAGAGCCTCTGCATTGCCAAGCTCATTATGTTAACTGGCCAGCTCCAATATGAACAGGTTGGAGCCACGCACCCTTCATACTCTGACAATCACAGATGATGATTAGTGAGAGAGTACCCTCCAGTCTACAAACACCAGGATGGGTCTCTGGGATTTGATGATGATTCCTACCCTGGTTAAGGGATTGTGAGGAAACCTGAATATTTACATCACAAACACTTGCATTTGGTAGGAAAGGGCACAACACATTTCCACAATCTCTCCCATCAGCCAGAGATATCCTCTGCAATATATATTATTTTCCAGTTTTGAACACTTCCTCGAGAGTGTTTGACTTTCACAGTGTTTTGAGTTTTTCAGCTTATCTTTGTTTTTGCTGTTGTTTATTTGTGTGAGAATTTTGAGTCTGGGTCTCCTTACGTACCTCCGTCTGGCTTCCAATTCACTTTTCATGTTTTCCATCTGCTGTGACTGTTGTGTCTGTGTGTGCTAACAATGTGCACACAATGTGTGTTATATGTTTGGCTATAGTAGGATGGTGTTGGGTGAACAGCTTACTGTCAAAGTAGAAAATTATAATTTCCAAGTTTTGGAGATAGGCTTGATTTAATTTATCACCAATTCATTGGCCATTAAAATTTCACCAGTATATTTAGGAACAAACTTAAGGCGTAGGTCAAATATTATGCCCTAATGTCAAAAACTTAAGCAAACGCAGAATACCATACTGGAGAAAGAAGGACAAGTGACCCCTTCACCTGGCTCTTAAACAGCAAGCACTGTTAAAAGTGCAGGTCCTCTGGAAAGCCCTTCTACTGAAAGCAGTAATATTTCCCCTGTGCGCAGCCTCCCCCTTATAGTCTTTCTGAAAGTTTCATTGTATAAACTCACTTGGTTAGGATTGCCCATATCAATTCTAGATTCTTGCTTTATTAAAACATTAATACCTATTTCCTTCTCCCTCTCAATCTCAGACTCATGGGAAACTGATTACACATTGTACATCAGAGATTAATAAAGTAAGGGGCTCTCAACTTCCAAGAAGTAGACTTGATGTTGGCTACTCTTCACATTCAATGGCTCCCTTTCTTCTTGGCAAATGACAGAGAGGTGGACTTAGGTGAAGGGCTTTTCTATGGAGAGGCATCAAGGATCAGGAACATATTCAAATGAGAAAATAGAAGGTAGACAAATAATCGTTCTACACAGGGTAGAGGAGGTGCCAAGATGGGTGGAGGGCAAAGGTAAGCATTCAGGCCCGGGATGTCAGGTGGTAGCCCCATCTTATGCTAGAGATGGAGGATGGCAGCAGGCTTGTTGGCCATGTCACTGTCTTGTTACTGTGTTTCTTATGGTGCTGTGATCTATACACAAAAAGGAATTCAGAACACTGAGAGCTTTAGGCTAGAAGAATTTTATTGGAATTTACTGACTTTCACAAGAGACCAAACCATCCTGCTTTTGAGTAAGATTTCTGAAGTGTTTGGTAATTTGTGAGAAACACATTTTATCTTGATCAACTGTAATTTTTACAAAAAAGGAAAAAGTCATCCTTGGATAATACAGAAAGAATAGTCACTGAATCATGATATCACAAGATGGGGTATTAGCAGGAAATCTAGGCAATTGTCTGATTTCAGCCACCATAAATTTGTAGGAAATTGAACTGGGGAAAACATTATCAATTAGAATTGACTTTTGCATGGCCACAGATGTTTAAAAGCTACAAAATATACAAATACATGCTGGTGAGAAATTGCACCTATGTGAAGAACAGCTTGCCTCTACAAAACCTGTTTAATCTCAATTTCCAACCATATGTAAAAGTGTGATTGTGAAGTGTGAGCCTGTGCTCAGTTGCTTGGACTTCCTCTTGCCTCACTGAGTCCTTCTCCCACAGACAGGTCACCACTTTTCCAGTTTCTGGTTTTCTGAATGTGTAGGTGACAATCATTATACCATTAAATGCTACAAAATAAACTATATACATTCATATACAGTTACATCTTATAATGTAAGCTACTTCTCATACAAGATGAGAGAACAATACACATAAAATTTATAGCATTTCAAATATCCTTCACTGTGCTTGAATATACATTCCAAAGAATTTATGAATTGCAGTTAAAATTAACTATAGTCTTTCTCAAGTGGGGAATTTATCATGGAGCTAAACAAACACCATTATTCTCTTGAGAGAATAAAGTGTGGTTTATACAAAAACCTGGAACAATTCTACATGATGAAAATGAGAACGTGCAAACCAATCTCTAAGAGATTTAAATTCATGAATTTCAATACATCATTTTCTGCTTTTCCCTCCTCTGACTACAGAGCTACATTTTTTGTGGAATCACAGGACTGATGTTACCCTGTGAGAGTAACAAAGTAGGCCTGAAAAAACGTCCTCTCCTCTTAGTCAGGAGTAAAGCTTGTCGCCACTCTGAACAGAGTTGCACAGGCTCTACCTTCTGCTTTGCCCACTATGGCTGCATAACTGGAGACTGGCCTTAGAAGACTGGCTTCTAAGAAATGCCACACCAACATGTTTGGGCTGTTCTTGTGTCCAACACCTGTTTCCTCAGTGTCATTTCAAGGTCTTGCAGAGAATGTGTTGTCCTTCCTCAAAGTCTTTCTTGTTTATCGGTGCCACGAGTCTCTTATTGTGTCAACCATGTGATTTTCAAAACCTCCATAAAACAACAAGCAAAACTGTCTCAAGGATGGTTTGCAAAGCAGGAGTGGACACCAGCACTTCAAAAACTTCAGTGGGCTGATTTTCCCCGCTTGCTGAGATCTCATTTTCAAGACAGTGTAGAAGTACTAAGCCCTTGACTTGAGAATTTGTCAGAGATAGTAAAGAGGCAGAAGGAATGTACACTTGAAGAGTCAGGAAACAATCTGTTGTTTTAATGTCCATAAGAATGTATGGACATTCTTAAAACTTAATGGAGAAAAGTGGCAGCAATATGTTTATAAATCAGTTAAAAAAAATCAGTATTACCAGATTCAGGGCAAAGATTGGAGATCTCTCTCTCATATTTTCCTTTCCCCCATCCTCCCATTTCCCTTTCCCACCTCCCACCCTATTTCCCTTTACCTCTCCCCCTTTTCTTCTTTCTCTTTTATAATGGAAAGAGCATTAATTATTTAGTGCTAGTTTAAGTTGTACATAAACAATGGTTTTTATTATGGAATCCTCATGCACATATGTCATTGTACTTTGCTCGTAGATGCACGTTTCACCCGCATGTTTCTGCACTGGACCAGCACAGAACATCAGAGACTCTAACATTTGCAAACAGAGATTTGAATCACAGAATTCAAGTATTTTTTATTAACTTGGAATTAGAGTGATTGGGAAAATGCCCTTCTTGTTCAAATCGAATGCCATCTGATGTTGCTAACTTCAATAATGAAAAAGTTCTTCCTGAGCAAATCTGCAGAGCAGATGTTAATTATTGTTTTTCAGAACTGATATTAAGATAAGTTACACTGGAAGGAGCAGAAAACAAATGATAATTATAGTCTATGCTAAAAGTGCCAGTAGCTGAAAAAGAAATAAGAAGTGGGTTTCATAGGAGATTTTCATCTAAGGGAGAGCCAAACTCTACAACTGTCCAAACTTGTAGAAAATTTTTTTAAAAGACTCTTTACAACTGCTGGAGACCAGTGAGTTATAAAAGTTCATCTTTTAGCCCAGATCCTTGGTTTACAATCATTTGGAGGATTTTGTGGATATGTAATTTATCTTCTTAAACTTTCCTAAGTGGGGATTCTAAAGCTGTTTTGGTTATCGGTTCCACTTCAATATGAGGCAATATTTGCTGTGTCATTACAGGATTTAATTTAGAGCAGGTGTTTTTTTTAAATCCATCAAGGGTACCGGGGCAGAGAAACCATTTAGTTATTTTTTTTTCCTTTGAGAGATTTGAGCATACTGTGGTGATAATTGGATAGGTTCAGTCTAGAGTCCTTATTCTCCATGCTAAAGGAATAGACTAGTTTTTGAAAGCTGATATATGCTACTATTGAAAAAGACCCCTGTTTTATGAGACCCAGGTTATAGCAGGGACTCTATCATGAGGAAGCATCAGAGGGAGAGTAGTCCAGAGAGTCAGGATTTTCTACCTAATAAATCACCCTTCAGTTAGCTCATCATAGTGTATAGAAATTATTTGCTATCCTTAGTAAACTGGAGGTTGCGTCCTATGCTTTTGAAAGTGAATGAACTGATTGCTATTTCAGGATCTGTGAATTTTCTTTAGAGAATAAAGATATTCCAGAACATATTAAGTATCTGATCTTGTGACCCACTGAATGTGTTCTAAGGCTCCCAGGAGTCAGCTGTGACATCACACCTGTCAGGTCTTTAGCACAGTTCCCCAAATTATAAGCACCGTGGCTTTTGGGAATGTTGAAGCTTGAGTAAAAGAAGCATGATTAATAAAAACTCAGAGAGAGAAATTGAGGTTCAACCTGAGGATCCGAAAAGCAAAACAGTCAGTTACTGGTTCTTACCTTGACCTCAGTTTGACAATGGCGATCCTGCCTCCAGGAATTTCAGAATGAGACTGTGTGTTGAGAGCTCTTTCCTCCCATTTTATAACCCTCTCTAGGACTGGGATTAAAGGCATGCACCACCGTGATTAAAGGCAGGCGCCTCCCGGTTTCTATGGCAACTACTGCGGCTAGTAGGATTAAAGGTGTGTGTTACCATTACCCGGTCTGTCAGGCTGACCAGTGGGGCTGTTTTACTCTCAGATCTTTAGGTAGGCTTCATTTATTAAAATACAATTGAAATGCCCTACAGAATGGCACTTGTGCATCCTAAACACTTGCAATAAAAGAAGAGAAAGTAACTAACAGTACACTACCTGGAGCTGTGCTCAGCACAGTTGCTGATAGTAGACGCCAGGTGAACATGGGGAGCCATGTCAGTCTAAGATCTGACAAGACTTGTGGTGGAGGAATAATTCCTAAGACAGCACAAGAAGAAACCATGACACACGAATGAATATTAGTTAAAAAGATGAACAGATGAAATAGCAAGCAACTCAATTTCCACGGATTTACTGGTTCTTATTTTATGTCTATGGTGTTTGGTCTGCATGTATATCTGTTTATCATGCGCATGCCTGGTGCCCAAGGAGGCCACAATAGACTGTGTTTCTCTGATATTTTCAGGCATGGAAATAATGCCCTGTGTGTATGTTTATGTCTATAACTGAGTGAAGGAAAGTGCAGGTAGCGTCCAGACAGGTGTGGCTATTGCTGTGGTTAGTGGCTGTTCCTTCTCAGCTCCTATTCTGATGCCTCAGCTACCCTCAGATGGACAGGACCTATACCCACAAACCTGGGTGTTATCACTTCACCAAGGAGGGGACTCCTGAGGCTGTTATATAAAACGTAGAAGAGGCCCAGAACTTCCTTACGAAATATAATAATGTATAGGAATTAGACTCTGGTTCAGCCATTTTCTTTAAAGAACAGAGATTATTTCTTAATTTATTTTCAATACTACAACCTTACCAAGTTTTGATAAAGGATTTTTAGTTGAATCAATCTTTACAGGCAATAACCTCACCAGGTAGTTAGCTCATTCTTTTCTATAAAGTTCAGCTGTCAAATGCTGGTGTCGCATTGAGCTTGCATGTGTTGTAGCTGTTTTCCTCCTTTTATCTTTTGAAAATGTTTCTTACATAGACATGAAAAGTGTTCAAAACCAGTTGTACTGTGAGGGAGATCATTACATAGCCACAGGATTCTGGGGACCAATGTACTACCCTTCCCCTTAATCCCTCAGCTCCTGGGTTAGTCAACCCAGGAGACAGAATTCATGTGTAAGAAATTACAAAAAGCATACCCTCTCAAAATATTTTCTTCTCATTGCTGTTTATGCAAGAAGCTCAACAGTCTCAAAAAATGTAGGGTTATTCAAACCTATCATAAGAAACTTTGAATTAAGGCTGTCGATGGCTCAGCAGATAAAGAACATGTAGGCAAGTGTAAAGACCAAAGTTCAAATCCCCACAATCCATATATGTCAGGTGGCAACACCCACCTATAGTCATAGCACACAACTGGTAGAACTAGGTAAGCTCCAGAGCAAGCTGCCTCGTCAGACTAGCCATAACTGTAAGCCCCAGGTTTAGTGAGAGTCCTTGCCTTAGTGTATAAGGTGGAGAAGCATGGAGAAAGACACTTGATATCAATATTGGGCCTTTAAAGCATGTACTCATATATGCATGTAGGTCTTCATGCAAAAATGCATCCACACACATGTGAACATGTATATACACACCACAACAATATTTCTATACCTACAACGAAGAAAGATTTTGAACATAGAAATCATTTTGCCCACGCCATCATTTGATGCAAACTGTTGAACATCTGTGACAAACATGGCCATGGTAGGGAGAAGACAAGATGTTCATGTCTGCAGTGTGACAGATGGCAACCTGTCCGAACAGAAATCCAGCAGGGCCCATCAATCACGTCCTTTCTTCCTTCCCTCAGGATCATTGTTTAAGACTGAAGTCAGCATCTCCATCAGCCTCTATCTGAACATATTTCTGCCACTGGGGACTGGATTTGACATGTGACAGCCTTGCTCTGGAGTCACTTTTGGCTGGCTATTTGCTGCAGTCCCCATCTTCCCACTTAGAGTGTTCCTCATCCTGTCTTTGGTGGCTTTTGCTGCCACCCCTGCCATCCTGGTTCATGGATCATTCTAAGTGTTCTGTAACTCATGTGCAACTTGACTGGCAGTTTTCTAGCTTCCCTTGCTGCCTCTTTCCTCTGTCTCCTGTCTACAAACTGTGCACTCAGGCAGCAATATCAGGGCCAGGGGATGTTCTCAGAGAGGCTTTCCCAAGTTCCCGCATGGCTTTTCCTTAGAAATGTTAAAGAAAACAAAGCTTGGCTCACTCGTTCTCACTCTATAGAAATACCTTCCACTCACCACCCTGCGCACTTAGAGCAGCAAAAACCAGTATAGGACAGTGTGATGCAGGTCAAGGACGGCCGTCCTTTATGGGAGAGGGCAGAAGAGAAACTGGAAGTTCTGCTTTCGTCACTGTGACCTGGACCTTTGCCAGGAGGGAAGCCGGAAGGGACAGCCTTAGAGAGGCAGCCATGTCTGAGCAAGGACACTGGGTTACCAGTGAGTATGTAAGCTACACAGTAAATGGTTTTTCTCTTCCCAAGTGAGTAAGAACTCAGAAGGATGAAAAGTTGCATTCCCATTTGAATTTCAAGGCCAGATGTGTGTACAATTGAGTAATGCATCATGTGGTCATGTCAAGTGTGTAAATCCCCAAGTAGTGTCAGAGCATACTAGACCCACAGAAGGTGTGATTTGTGCATCCCAATGGTCTGTCGAGTGGGATTTACTTAATTTTATGACTTCTATTGAAAACCATAAAGACTCTCTGAAGAAAAAGCCTCTCTTGTCTTAGTATGACTTGCTTCTTGTCTAACGTTTTGATGGGTAGCTATGTTTCTGATGTAATATATTTGGGAGAGTGTAACACAGAAGTTCAGGGTGACATGGGCTCTGAGGAGGAGGAGCCCGTTCAGAAAGAGAATGAAAATTGAGAGGAATAGTGGCAGCTCCAACTGGAATTCCTTGCATCTGTATTATGAGCACCCAATGCTTCTGTGCTCACACTTGGCAAGTCCTAGCAGAGTTCTGGAGACATAGCTTGGGGAAGGATGCAGGGATGGCATTCTTCACAGCCAGACAGGCCAGAGCAGTCTCTATGCATTTGGTATGTCTCAAATTGAGGCTGCTATGAGTTCAAGCTAGAACTTGAACGTGCTGTGGACTGACCTCTGACAGATTCTCTACCAAAGGCAGCAGAGAAGTAAGAAATGGCCTTTCAACAGACAGCAAGATGGTGGTTTCTGCCCACAGGTGGGCAATTGACCACCTAGTGGAAATGATGTCGGTTGAGCTATCCTAAGAAGAAGAGATGTTGCAGACTGGACCAATCAATATACTGCCATTTTCTCCCCAGCTCCACTTTCCCTTTGGCCTCTCTACAACATTCAGGTAACTGGCCTGGGGCTTCCAAGGCTGTAATCAAAGTTACAGAATCTAACCACAGGCAAATGAACAGTCTCAGCATCGAAAAAGCACAGAGACCCAGTTTTGTGTGTGGTGGACACTTCAGGAAGCAACAATTTGGAAGGTACTGGGTGAGGGATTTCTGAAGCTAAGAACCTGGCATCAAGAGGCCATGGCTACAGACAAGCATTTTGGCTGGGAGAAGCTGGAGCTGGAAAGACATGTGCAATGAGGTGACACCTGCAGTGTCCTGGTTTTCCCCTTCCTCTGCTCTGCAGTTACCTGTTGGCAGAATCAGATGAGAAGCCTGAGAAAGAGATCAAATAATTATTTAGTTAAGAGACCCACAGGCCAAGTATCAGTTCATATGGCAAAGTATTTATGCGGTTAATAAGTCCAAAGCACTGAGCCAGATGCCACCTTGGGCCTGTTAGAATGAACAGCAAGGGGTCTAGTGAGCGATCCGTCCAGGAGCCACTGCTTCCAAGGAGACCAGCACAATAACATGGCAGTGTGGACTTTAAGGTACATCTTAGAGGGTGGGCTGGGTTTTTGTTTCTGAACATGCAGAGATGTCCCCATCGCAAGCTCAGGAAAGACCATGAGAAGTCAGAAGCCTGCCAGCTCTGCCTGAGCTTCTTCGAAACGTTGAGCTAACAAAGACAACTGCAAAGGTAGCAAATGCTAAAATCCAGGCTGAGCTGTACACAATTTGTCTGCAAAGTACTCTGATGGGTCCGCTCTGAAGGGTTTTTGTAATGGACGGCCTTTCAGTCTCCTATGGAGCTAAGTTGTTGGAACTTTGACCAGCGGTAAGCGCCCCCTAGGGGAGGGACTATAAATGTACCTTGCTTTAGAGCAGACGATACCAAATATATATCATTCCAGGAGATACAGGGGAAGGGAAATCCAAGAAAGCGTCTGAGGATTGGGGAAATAGGTGTACTGAAGGCGAGTCATGCTGTAAGGGAAAGCCCCAAATCAGAATATTTTCTGAAGAATCCCCCTCTGTTGTGGATATTATTTTTACTAGGCAAAGATGTGTTACATTTGTTTATGCTGTGGTATATTCCCTTAACTATGTAAAGGTGTGTTACTTTCATTTGTGTTCTAGTTGCTTAATGATGTAAGGATGTGTGTGTAATTATGTAAAGGTGTGTGTAATTATGTAAAGTTTCAACTTGCCTACTCAAGGCACCTAATTAGTCTAATAAAAGGTGACCAGCCAATAGCTAGGTAGGAGAGGGATAGGAGGGCTGGCAAACAGAGAAAATAAATAGGAGCAATCAAGGCTTGAGAGAAGGAGAAGAGAGTGAGGGAAAAAGAGAGGAACACATCAGGGCCAAGAAGCCAGGCAGCTAGCTGCCACACAGACAGAAGCAGGAAGCAGTGAAATTAAGATAAATAGAAGCAAGAAAAGTAAAAAGCCCCAAGGCAAAAGGTGGATAGATAGGTTAATTCAAGTTAAAAGACATGCCCGAAATAAGCCTAAACTAGACTGAACATTCAAAACTAATAACAAGTCTCTGTGTCATGATTTGGGAGCTGGTTGGTGCTCTAAAAGCCTGGTACAGCACTCCCTAGAACTGTGGAATGTGACACAGCCTTAAGCTGTTCCTTAATGTGAGACTGAAACACCTTCCTTCCTGGGTTCTTGTGGAAATGATGTAATATTCACACCCCATACTGTCACCATCACAGGAGAGTGAGACTCTGTTTTTATTATTAAACTAATGGGGAATTAGTTTTATTCCCCTTAGCAAAAGGCAGACTTGAGGAGCTGTGACACCACGTACCTAGGATAACCATGGCTGGGAAGTGGGTGATATGGCATTGCCTACTGAAATGGTGGAGGTGGAATCCAGATGTGGACACCATGGATGCTCTGAATCAGGTCCTGTGGTCCAGGAAAGAGGTATGGGGGCAGCACCTGCATGGGTGCAAGCTTTTTGCCCTGTGAGTGTGTTGGGTGGGTGGGTGGGTGGGGATAGGGTCAAGGCCAATTGCCTCATGGGCAGGCCTAGGGTTTGGGATTGACCTGTTTTCCACTTTGGGCTAAGTATAGTCTCCTTAACAGGAATCCACAGGTAGTTTAGGTCCTGTTGAGACAGCACTGCCTCCATTGTCTGAAAGGGGCCTTCAGACTCTGTTCCCCAGGCACACCAAAGTGAATGGAAAATAAGAAAGTGGGCCTCCCTTCCCCCATGGGATTGCATTCTCATTATCTGGGAAATTTCAAGTGTGAATACCATGCATGCCTAACAATTTCTAAATTCTGGGGGAAGTGTGCGCCAAGAGCCTGAAAGAATCTAATTCTGCTGCTTTAAAAAAAGTTACCATGTAACTTGACCTTATGCAAAGTTGAGTTTCATTTGCATAAGTTAAACACACTGTCTTTTAGTTTATTTTTGTTAGGGATGAGTTTAAAATATATTAATGAGTGATGTTATTTTTAACCATGTTTCAGAGGCAACTCTAGATTTATTTGTACAATGATGATATTTACAAAAATATGTCATGTGGAATAAATTAGACTTGTCCTTTCTCATATAGTATCAGGTTTAAATCAAAGCATCTAAAGACAAAAATGACCAATTGTTGTCCCTGAAAACCTACACAAAAGAAACACTATACAGACTAGCAGCTTGTGTTTGTGTAGCTGGACAAAATCGATAGCAGTATATCTTGAAATGTTCCCTCTCCATCGGTGATGATAATAGGCAAGTAAAATGTTGGCTATCCACTCAAAAGAATGGCCAAGATAAACGAGTTTATGTACATCCTACAGCAAAAGTGAACCTTTTAAATGAAATTAAAGGGAAAGCAAAGACACACCCACACCTGATCGTCCACACTTCTGGGCTAGTGACCTTAGCAGCCGTAGTCAATCAAAACTGCACTTAGTTTTCTCTTGAGCTCCCGCGAAGTAGAAGCTGGTTAGTACAGTAAAGAACACAGAGTTTGGGCTAGAAAGTTGACGCAGTACTTAAGAGAACTGGCTCCTCTTACACAGGTCCTGATTTCAATTCTCAGCAACCACATAGTGGCTCACAACCATCTGTAATGAGATCTGGTACCCTCTTCTGGCCTGCAGGCGTACATGCGGACAGAACACTGTATGCATAATAGATAAATCTTAAAACAACAACAAAAAAACCCAAATGTTCACAGAGAGCTCACACATAGCAAATCAGGCAATGCAGTAAATCAGTTATTTTCAGGACCACTGATAATTTCATTTAAAAACCCACGATAGCTGTATTTTTATTTCTTATCCAGTTTTGCCTTTTCGTTTCTTTATATTTATGTTTTTAGGTGAAATCTGTAACATTTGGTTTTAGTCCAAAAGCAATTAAGTTCACATATTTTCATAAAAATAAACACTATTCAAAAATGACCTAATTGTAAGTATTTATGAGCAGTGGATCAGACGGACTCCAACAGTCTTTCCTAACCTGAGCTACTTAAAGAGACTGTTTGCAGATACAAAACTTGGTGTTTCCATGGATACTAACCTAGCAGAGATATCTAAATCAGACAGAAAGGTTGTCTGAAATGGGTTCTGAATAACCAGGCACATGGGAAATGGGATTATTGGCTCTGAATTTCTTGTAAGAACAATACAGGATGTGGTCAAATCACTTTTGTAGTGCTTAATAAAAGGCCCAAGAGCTGTTCTCTGAAGGGAGGCTCAGAGCAAGGCTCAGGTGTGGTGAACAATGCTGTCTGGGCCTCTCAGCACGAGTGGCTCTAGGGATAAGCTCCTGACTCTCAAGAGGATGTGACATGACATGGGTTTCTCATGTACCTTCCTCTACTGTGAGCAATTTCACCAGCTCAGGGCCTCAATCTTCCCAAATGCGCAGCTTCCTATAGAGACTGTTTCAGGGTGCTTACTATTTGACATAGTAAGCTCTGGTGCCTGGGGTTTGTTGGAGTCAGCTTGAATGCCTCACACGAGCCAGTTGCCAGATTTTCAAGGGCTTTGTGAGCCAGTGGCTTGACATAGACCATGGTAGGAAAGCACATCACAGAAATTTGCTTGGACAGTTTTATCATTAAGAGGCAAAATGATGACGGGGTATCTATAGCTTCTCTCAGCCCCTCCTGTACTCCTTCCCAAGAAGGAGGAGCCTTCCCAGCATCAGACCCTGCATCCTTGCTTCGACTCTCAGACCTACATGTCTCTGTAGAGTCATCACACTGGGAGGCTTCTGCCGAGTGGTCTTGGCCTATCATATGTGGGCACTTGTTTGAGATCAGTGAGTTGCAACTGACTTGAAAATTTCTTTCTTTGTGAAATATTAAGGAGGTTATGATTGACATATATGATCAGTAAGAAGAGTAAAAACAAGGAAGGTTTCAGTTTCAAACTTGAAGATTCCTGAATTTATATTCACATCAAACAGAATGAGAAGGAAAATGCTGGCCTCTAAAAGTTCCCAAATGCTGTCCCCAATCTCAAGTTACTCACTTTAATTGAGCCTTTTCAGTGTTAGTAGGTTTTTAATAGAGTGAAACGTATATATTGATTAAAGTTCTTTGTCATCTCCCCCTGAAAATTCATAATTCAATTCCTATGTATCTTTTCATTCCAAACCCATTGTTTAAATCCTTCATTGAGAATCTATAATTTCCTGTAATATGTTATATGCAGAGTAATCGCTTTGTGTAACACAGTCACATATCTGCTGCCAGTTTTCCCCATCACCTTTTCCTTGTCATGACGTAACTTCCTTTCATTTCTTCTCTCACATTTCCCATGTCCCTGCCTGTCTGTCTTCTGCATTTTCATGCTTAGAATTCAGTGATGGAGAAACATGATAATTAATGTCATGTGTCAGCTTGGGTCCTGCCAGACTTTTAGTCACCTGTGATTCTGTAGGTGATTATTTATTTGCTTATCTATCTATTTGTTCATTCATGATAAGATTAACATCTAAATTTCTGGGGTTTGAGTAATATGGGCAGGCTTCATCCAAACAGAAGTCACTGATGCGGTAAAGACTCACTTCCCCCATATGAGAAGACTTTTATTTTAGATGCTTCTGTGATCCAAACGTGACTTATACCTGGGTCCCTGGTTGGCCTTCCCAGAGCTCCAAAATAACACAAGTCAGCTCTTCAAATACAACCATCATTGGGTCTGTCTGTCTATCTATCTATCTATCTATCTATCTATCTATCTATCTATCTATTTACCTATCTATCATCCATGTATCTGTCTTCTATGCATTTATTTATCTGTCACCTGCTATTTTGTTGACTCAGTTTCTTTGGTGGGCTCTAACTGACATAACACACACACATGTGATGGGGAATGGTTCTAGCCTATCAGGCTAATAGCCACACCCCGCCATTAGCCATTAGCTAATTATTCCGCCCCTCATTAGCCATTAGCTAATTATTCGGGGTTGGACCATCAGGTCCCAATTAGCTACAAAAGGTTGGGTTCACGTGGGAAGTACTCTCTGCAGATCGTGGTTGATACACACACGGGATCCAGAATCTGGTATTGTATTCTTTACTTTTATTAAAATAGATATATTAAAGATAGCTGGCTTGGGCAATAATTAATTGAAACCCACACGTGGTGCCCCACGTGGGTGATTTTAAGACTCCTAGCCAAGTTGGGCTGGGTTTTTCCACAGCCCAGAGGTCTCTCTGCCTGGCCCTAGCAACTCCTTGGGTTTTCCCGCCTCCGCCCTGCGCCTGCTGGCCAGCAGGCCTGGAGTACAGGGCCGCACTCTCGAGCCCAGCCCCTCATGTCTTACCCGGGTCCTGTCAGCCAGCAGTTTCCCCCGGGT
>JAQHUG010000220.1:3236721-3265623 GCA_028555095.1 Dicrostonyx torquatus | reverse complement strand
ATGGTGTAGGAGGTGCTTTTACATTTTGTATTGCTTTCATTGGTTGAATAAAGAAAACTGCCTTGGCCTTTTGATAGGGCAGAAATCAGATAGGCAGAGTAGACAAGATGGAATGCTGGGAGGAAGGAAAGTGTGGCAGATGCCATGATTCTCTGGCCTGAGATGGACGTAGATTAGACTCATGCTGGTAAGCCACATTCCCGTGGTGATACACAGATTACTAGATATGGGTTAAAGCAAGATGTGAGAGTTAACCAATAAGAGGTTAGAACTAATGGGCCAGGTAGTAATTTAATTAATACAATTTCCATGTGGTTATTTTGGGTGTAAGCTAGCCTGTGGCCAGGAGCTGGGTGGCGGGAACGTGGCCTGCTCCTCATTACCACACAGCTGAGAAAGCTCTGTTATATGACCCTGTTTAATCTGACACACTGGGTGTGAGGGAGAAGTCTATAGGTAGAAATGAACCCTGGTAAGTTCCTTCTAGTGCCAAGACTTCTTGCAAACAGTTTGACTCCTTTGAGCCCAAGATCCTCCGTGAAAACACAGTACAACTGTTTGATGATAACACAATTGTGTGCTAATGTGAAACCACAGTCCTTATCTGCTGTGATTCTCATTTTCTAGAAGAGGTATCTGATATAGAAAACCATCTGTCTAAGCTCCCAGGGCACAGCTGGGAGTGAATCCATACCCCTATCCCTCTCAGCTACAAGTTTCACACTGGACTGCCTGAGTCCTTGTCATAATCTTCTGGAACTGAGACTGAGCATGAAATGTCCTATGAGAAATATTTGTAAACAAAGTAATGGATTGTCCCTTGCGTTTTGTAAACAAGTGGTAATAGATATTTGCATCCCAAAAAAGACATGGTTAGGCTATGCACCTAACAGTGCAAGGAGCCAGAATAAAGAATCAACTAAAATTAGGGTAATTTTTGTGCTTAAAGAAAACTATAACTACTTGGAACATGACACCTGGTGACTGTGGATTTCCTATAAGATACCTAATAAAGGGCCACGTTTTAGCTCAATCCAAGTGAAGTCAGCAGTCTATACATCTGAAATGCACTTATAAAACTTTCAGATTATTTATATAAATATACAATGAATATCATGATATCATCTTATATATATGGTATTCATAACACTAACATATCTATGTGACTTTGCAAAATTTTCACACATGTAGGCTCTTATGTTTTTTATGTCCTTCAGTTTTTATTACCATCTACCAGGCTAAACAGTGGTTATTCTGTATTTTATAATTGCTGTGGATTGCTGTGTCATTGATATATCCAGATATTATCACCAAAGAAATATTGGAAATCTTTCTTGTTGCTTAAAGAAAGTGAAGGAAAATAGCCATATTCAATTAGAAAAACATTAGAAGTAACCAGTACTTAGTTTGTTACCATTTTGCTTTGGCCTCTTTAGGGAGCAGATGGGAAGGAGGCTGAAAGAGGACCAACACTAGGTACCTGGCTTATTCTTATTCTGATTCTTGCCTGGGTAATTCTTGGATTGATGGTGATAGGAGATATGCATGATAGATGTATGCATTCATATATGAATATGAATTCAATATTCAAATATATTGCATATGGATACATTCTTGCATGCACATAAACATATCTCCTCTTTGTTAGTGAATATCAGGTGTGCCACTCTTTGTTCTGAGAAGAAAAGACAAACTGAAGTCTCTTACAATCACTGTGATCACTCAACATGGATAGGAAAATCCCTAGTGCCATAGAGCTCTGGAGTGCACCAGTGAGACAGCCTTCCAGTCTCTCCATCCCCTGGACCAAAGATAGAAAGCTTTATCTACTTCCGGGTCTCCTGATTGGTATTTCCTTAGAGTGTGTGCTTTAAAATCTAATTATAAATTACTTCTACATACCTTTGAAATGTAATTTAATAAAATGAATCTCATCATTTTTACATTTGAAGAATGTCTCTCTAGGACTTTGGATTCACCTTCTGAAATAAATTAAAAGATTAAAACAGAGCCTTATCCTCCCAAGTCATCAGAAGAGTGAGAACCAAAGTTCAGCAAAGCACCTTGCTTCCAGTGGAGCTACTGTGGTACAGGAAGATCTGAGAAAGTTTTCTTTTGAAGATACCCAAGTAATAAAACACGGATGGTCTATGTTCTGCTTTACCCTAGATGCTAAACCTTCTGCTGGTTTTGTTTCATCAGAGTTCAATTCAAACTACACTCTGGTTGTTAAGACAGTGGGCATGGGTAAAGCCTTCCGTGGTTGTTTAACGTTTTCGAGTGTAATCTTTGACTGGCTGTTAATGATAAACTTGTTTATTTCTAAACATAGGAAAAACTACAGCCAGAGAAGAACATAGTGACATGGTGAACCTACTACAGTCATTCAACAAGTGCCGACAAACTTGGCTGAAGATCCTTGGTGTACCTTGCCAATTTCTTTTCCAGGGGTCATGGCCATCATGAAACTAGGAAAAGGAAGCGAAAGATGCAGACACAACCATGGAGCTGGTGAAAGGACCAGAGCAATGTCTACCCCCCACATGTCAGTAATCAGGGCTCACTGTCCTTGGATAGCTACCAAGACAGGCTTTCCCACTGGAGCAGTTGCATGAAGAAACTTGCCTTCTGGGTTTGGAGTCTCAGTATCACCCTGGGGTGAAAACAGCCTGATTCCTTTTCTATACCCATCCCTGATATCTGTGGCCAGCTCTAGTGAAGATTTTGGGTTGTCCATTGAATGGAATTTTCCTATTTCCTGATTAATGAAAAATAGATGTAAAAAATATTGATCCTGGATTGAAGTCAAGATCTTCTTCTTCTTCTTCTTCTTCTTCTTCTTCTTCTTCTTCTTCTTCTTCTTCTTTTTTGGATTTTTTTTTGTTTTGTTTTTTTTTTTTTTGGTTTTTTGAGACAGGGTTTCTCTGTGGCTTTGGAGCCTGTCCTGGAACTAGCTCTTATTGGTGCCTGTCCTGGAACTAGCTCTTGTAGACCAGGCTGGCCTCTAACTCATAGAGACCCATCTGCCTCTGCCTCCCAAGTGCTGGGATTAAAGGCGTGTGCCACCACTGCCCCGCTGATGTTCTTCATTTTAAAAATTGTCCCAAACATGAGCATACCCACTAAGTTGAGTCGATTAAACACTGTGTGCTCTGCCTAGAGGCAAGGAATGCTACCACAGAGCTTGTTTTCCAGAAGTGGAATCCATGGGTTGCGAATATGTGAATCTATATTTGTCAGATGAAGCTTGGGACCGAAGAGATCAAGGTAGATTTCAGGTCAGGCATCAATGAACACTGAATTTAGTTGATGGTGGAGAGTTCAGCCTTTCTGAAATGAAATCCTGTGGTCTTGGTGACATCTTTGAAACTTTCCAGGCTTGTGGAGAAGGCTCCTCTCTCAAAAAATCTGCATTTTTATTCTTTACTGATACATTTATGCTTGGCTTTGTTTCCATCTAGTCCTCTAAAGTTTAGCTGCTTGGAGACTTAGTGTGAACCTCAGTACACAATTGGAAACCCTTTAACACAATGGCCTTATCAATATCAGCATCTTTAACACAATGGTCATATCAGTATCAATCAGCATCTTTTATTGTACATTTTCATACAGTTTTCTACATCTACTGACTGGAACATTTGGGAACAGGAAGGTGAGGAAATGGGAGGTCCTGTCTTTAGTCTTTGTTTTCCATCTTTGTTCAGGGGCCCTGGGCTTCCCTTAAGAGAAGGGGATTATTTAATTGCCCAGGAGCATTATCAGTATCTAATAATCTTTTTTGTTGGTCTTTCCTTATGCCCCACCCTCTTTTTTTTTAAGGCAGTTTCATCAAAATACATGGATTTTGGGAACAGTATGCATATATCGCATATTTTCTACAACATGTTGCCATAAATTCAGATTTTACAAAGTCAAGTTGAGTCTTTGTGTTTCTCAAATTCTCATTTCTGTAATCAAACTCCTGTCAGAAAACTTAAGGGAGAAAATGTTTCAGAGGTTTCATCTCATCATGGTAAGGAGGGCATAATGGACAGAGTAGCTCATTTCATGGCAGCCGGGAAGCAGAGTGGATGTGAACCAGGAAGCAGGGTGGCTCAGCAACAGGCGTCAAGGAAAGCTATGTCCCCAAAGATATGTCAACAGTGATCTAATTCCTGTATGTACATGTGAACATACCCACAAACACACATATGTGGAATGCAAACCTATATGCACATATATCCATAGGCACAAATGTGTAGTACACCACACACACACACACACACACACACACACACACACACACACACACACACACATGTACACATGCCTCCAAAACAAAAACAATCCAAACCCAACAAACAAACACCACTGCTTGAGTCAGAGTTCTCATCCTTTGGCTGCCTCTGGGAGGACATCTCGTGGACATAGGTGCAGCAGTGCCTGCTAATCTCTGTGCCTGTTAAGGTAATCAGGGAGACAATCGAAATGAACTATCAGGATTTTACTCACTGAAAGCTGTAGACACAAAAGATCCCAGGGTATGAAGCCTTGAGGAGCTGGCAACTACTATCCCTGAACTGTCAGCTCAGTTCCCTTTAGGATCAGAGGGCCTGGGAGGTTCATGCCCACACCTAAAAACATACTCTTCTACATCTCCAGAATGCAAAGGAAGGAGATTGTGCGAAAATGTGAGAATTAGCTGTCACTCTTGAGACTTTTACTGACGGCCTCAATCTCTTGGTCATCAGTAATTTTCAAGTGTGATGTTCCAGGGTTAAAGCGTGAAGTAACTAATGCTTAAAGACCTATTGACCTTATCTATAGACATAATCCTGCCTTAATTCTTACTTCATTAGAAAACTTGTATTTAAGAGTGTATAGTCAACATAGTCAGAGCAGGACACTTAAAATCCAAGAATTGCCATAGACAAGCTTAATTATATCCAGAAATTGCTAGAGATTATTTTAATTAATCTATTTTGATACATAAAACCAAAAATTTTTAGCTCTTCTTTTTAGGACTTTAAGAACTTACTCATTTTAACTTCAGGTTTTGATGTTTGATGCATGGATTAGCCGAATCCTCATGTTTCTTGCTCGTCACAGAGCTGAACTTCATATTTCCTAGCATTTGCCTCATCCCTTAGTTGTAAAGTATGGCACCTTATGAATCTTAGTGGGTATTGTAACTTATATTTTGCTTCCATCATCTGCATTAGTAAGGTGGGTCCTACATTCCAAAATCCACCATCTAAAGTACATCTCATGAACAGTCTCCTACAGTGGAAGTGAGCCAAAGTTGTTTTGTTGTGTGGTTATAGACTTTCTTTGGGGAAATCTGGTAAGACGGTGCCTATCACCCCAAGAAACTGAGGCCAGACATTTCTCTGCTCGTACATTGTGCCTGTTGGTTTTGGTCACATTGACGCAGAGTAGAATCATCTTGGGCAAGAAAAGCTCAGCTGAGGATTTTCTCTTATAGATTGGCCTGGGTGCATCACTTGGGTATTTTCTTGACTGATGGTTGATGTGGGAAATACCAGCCATGGTAGATGGTGCCACCTCTGGGCAGGTGGTCCTGGGCTGTGTAAGAGAGCGGGCTGAGGAAGCCATAAGCCATGGGAAGCAAGCTAATAAGTAGCCCTCTGTACCATCCTGCTTTACTTCTGTCTCCATATTTCTGCTTTAATTTCCTTCCTGGTCCATTTTTTCCCCCCTTTTTAATCTTGACACTAGATTGAGTTACCTGGGAAAAGAAACCCCAATTGAGAAAAAAACCCCACCAGCATGGCCATTAAACAAATGGCTATTTTCTTGGCTCATGATTATTATGGGAAGGCCCAGTTCGCGATTTTTGGTGTCAGCCCTGAGAGGCAGACCCGGGTGGTGTCTGAGAGCAAACTGCACAAGCCTGAGGAAGTAAGCCAGTAAGCAACATTCCTTCATGGTTTCTTTTTCAGTTCCTGCCTTGATTCCCTCAATGAACTGGCATATGTAAGCCAAATAAACCCTTTTGTCCTCATTTTGCTTTGGGTCTTTATCACAGCAATAGAACAAAACTCGGACAGCACCCTTGACGATGGACTGCAGGAGGAAGAAAGCCCTCTGTTTCCCTAACTTGCTTTTGCTCAGCATTTTGCCACAGCAACAGAAAGCAAACTAGACAGGAAGAACAGGTTTGTGAGGACCCCTGGGAAACTCTGAAAGAAGGACCCTTAACTCTAGGTCCCTGAAGTGGCTGTCTTTTCCCAAGGTAAGGAGGTCAGGAAAAAGGTGTAAAGTTGGGGTCTTCAGACAAGGACTGCATAGAGAACCATAAGTTCTGTCTTATGTGGGGAACCCTTCTTGACGGTCATACAAGGACAGAGTGAGTGGAGTTAATGATGTCATTGCTAATGTTGTCTAACCTAATGAATCTCTCTCCCTGTGGCAATGAGGTGCAATGTAGAGGCCCTTGAAGGGGACAGCTGATTCTTAGACCACCTTGTCACCCCTGGATCTCAGTAGCATCATGGAGGTTTCAAATCCAAATCAAAGTGTCAGCAGGCCCATGTCCCTCAGAAACCTGTAGGGAGAGCCCTTTCTTCCTTTGTTCCTTGCATTGCACGGCTGCTGTTAGCCTTGGTAGCAACTATCTAACAGCTAGCAACTTTACTCTCCAATTTTCATCACACGTTCTCTCTCTGTCTCTCTGTCTCTCTCTCTCTCCAATTTTCATCACACGTTCTCTCTCTCTCTCTCTCTCTCTCTCTTTCTCTCTCTCTCTCTCTCTCTCTTATCCAAGGAAGTATGGTGGGAGGGAAAGAAGAAAGCAGAGAGATATAGGAGAGGGGAGAGTAGAGAGGGATGGGAGGGGACTCTATCTACAGTTTCATGGTAAGGCACCATGAAAGAGGGGTCATAGCTACACAGTCTTCCTGTGAGAGAAGCTGCCTCTCTAGTCTAGCTGCAACCGGACATTCGGTCTTATGATACGCTTGCTCTCTCTGCGCGCTCCCACCACACACTACATTTACTGGAAGTCCCACCACACACTACATTGCATACATTGCCTCCTGTCTCTCAGTAACCTGCCCAGCTGCAGTAGTGCTACTGGGGTGTGGATGATCGGAGCTGGAACATGGACAACATTCCCCTTGCATTTTAGTTATCAAATATTTATGCCTTTAAATAATTTATAGATCCAGTATTTAGGCATCACATCCTGTGTATCATCACATCACATCATTTCCTGTGTATATGATGCTGAGCACATTCTTAAATACCAGGGGAATTATAAAATTAATGAGACAGAGTGTCTAGCATTTCAGGTTAAATTGTATTGAGGAAAAAAAAGTTGAAAAACCAAACCCCACTACCATTAAATGTCACTTTGTTTGGAAAACAGAATTTTTGAAAATACTTTCAAATTTCAGTGACGTCATTAGAGAGGGCCTGAAGCTAAAATAAATAAGCATCCTTATAAGAGGAGAAGCATTACTACACACACACACACACACACACACACACACACACACACACACACACAGGAGAGAAACAGAGACGAGATGGGGTGGGGGGAGGAAGAGAGAGAGAGAAAGCATGTGTGATAAAAACTGGAGAGTAAAGGAGCTAACCGGGGAATACCTTGACTTTGGACTTGAAGCCTCCAGACCAAGACAATAACCTCCTGCTGTCTTAGGTGCTCATTTTGAGGCACTCTGTTGGGACTGAGACAGGAAACAAGTGCAGCTTTTCTTTCAGGACAACTGTTTTTTATGGAGCGCCATGGTGCTCCCTGCAACATTAAGTTATTTCCAGGGTTGCATTGCAAATGCAGTGTGACTACTTCCCTGGGGCTCAGGGACACTGTGAGGTGATCTGATGATTTGGCAGAGCTGGCCTTGGTAGGAGAATTGCTAAAAAGACAGCCTGGTTCCCTGGAGTTTTGCAGCATACTTTAACATAACGTTTGAATTATACGTTTCTTTCCAGGGATGCAGGGTGTTTAAAAAGAGGTAGAGTTAGAACCAGAAAACCTGACAAGAGGCAGTTACGCAAACTGCAGCTTTCAGCTTCTGTATTTATTAAGGCAGCAGTTTTACAGGCAGGAAAGGCTGAGAAGCATAAACCAATTCCGTGTTGCTTCGCAATCTCCCGTAGCTTGCGGGTTCTCCAATTGCTGCGTAACTGGAAATCTGTATATTTTGTTGATAATCACTCTTGAATTTTGCATAACGGCTTTGTGGTATAGGCTGTGCATTTCAAATACGTGCTATGTTTGATCTCAGGAAAGCCTTAGCCAGTACCTGGCAGGTCGAGTGTCTAAATAAAAGTTAAGCTAAAGGCAAGGGCACCCGCCCCCAACAAAGGTCTTTGATTTCTTTCTAGCTGTCATCATGGGTAACTAGAAAGAGGATTTTAAAAGCAGCTGAACTGTGACAGAGACACTGGCCTCATCACAAGTATTGCATTGAGTAACATGGGACACACTCACTTTTAACCTCACGGTGAGTTGTGACAGGAAGGTCACAATGGATAAGTCTTCCAGTCACGAATTCTCCACATCTAGTCCTAATACCTGCCCTGGGGGCTATGATCTAATCACAGTTTCCCTGGTGGGTAGTCTCAGTTAAGCGGAAGCTTGTCGGCATCTCTTTCCTAATTTTAAGCAAGTGTATTAAATTATGAGTCCTGAAAAATTAGGAATGACACAAACTCATTTACTGTCACTTTCCCTGAGTAAATTAAAATTTAATAGAAATGAAACTAACAGCAGACAAAAAATGTCATCTTCCCTTTGGGACTGTGATGACTTCACTAGAAGGTTTTAACTCAAAACAACCATAAAATCTGCTTTTTACCAATGAGGAGCTGACTTGTCTCATTTCTAGCACAACCAAAGAAATGAAGTTGATTTATGAAGCTCAGATTATACTTCCCCACATCATGAAGCTCCTAATCCTGTTATATATACAGTAATTTCTTCTCTGCCTGAAGAAGTAATTCATTGCTGCTCTTGGGCATTGTCCTAACAGTGAGCTTCATCGCTGGCACTCTGGGACTCACCGGGAGCCATTTGGATGGGACATTGGATTGTAAGTCTTTTCTTTTTTCTTTTTGTTATTATTTTAAAAAATGCCAATCCAAATTCCTCTTCCTCCCCTCCTCCCAGTTCCTTCCCTCTCCCTCCACAGACCCTCCCACCCAACCCTAAGGGAGTGCCATGCACCCCACCCAAGGCCCTCCCTACTACATTTAGGTTGAGCAAGGTTTACATCTAAAGAGAATAGGATCCCATGAAGCCAGTATATGCAATAGAGACACATCCCAGTGTCACTATCAGTGGCCCCTCAGTCTGACCCAACTGTCAACCCCCTTCAGAGGGGCTTGGTTGTTCCCATGCTCGTTTACTTCCAGTCCAATTGGAGATAGTGAGCTCCCATTAGCTCAGTCAAACTGTCTCAGTGGATGACTCCCTCATGGTTTTGAATTCCTTGCTCATATTCTCACTCCTTCCACTCTTCAACTGGATCTTGGGAGCTCAGTCCAGTGCTCCAATATGGGTCATTGCCTCTGCTCCCATCTGTTGTTGGACAGAGGTTCTATGGTGATATTTAAGATAATCATCAGTTTGATTCCAGGGTAAGGTCAGTTCAGACACCCTCTCCTCTATTGCTTAGGGTCTTAGCTGGTATCATCCCTTTGGGTTCTTGGGCATTTTTCTAGAGCCAGGTTTCTTGCTAACTCCATAATGGCTCCCTCAATCAAAATATCTCTTTCCTTGCTCTCATATCTGTCTGTACTCCATCTTGACTATCCCATTCCCTCAAGTTTTCCTCAACCCCCCTTTTCCCCTTTCTTCTACCCCCTGCCCCCCTGCTCCCAAATTTTTGTCTGATTCCAATTTCTAGGTGGGTCTATATATGTTTTTGTTTGGGTTCACCTTATGACTTAGTTTCTCTAGGGTCCTGAACTCTAGGCTCGTTGTGCTTTGTTTATGACTAGTTGGACTGTAAGTCTTGATGGTGCTCACCAATAGCTTATGTTTGCTTGCTTCATCCTGGTGAATTATGGGAGTTGAAGCTTCTCTAAGCCTCTGCAGCAGGACATTGGAAAATCCAGCTGGAAACTTCCTCCCTGTTTGCTAGGTTTCCTGGTGTCAAAGGTACTGTTCAAACCCCTGGAGGAGAAGAGACATCATTCAACTTACCCATTGGTGGACTCAGCATATGGGGTACTGATCTGCCAGGCAACCTAGGCCCATTGGTACAATAGCAGTGGGACATTTATGGAAGTAATTGAATGTGAGGCTATTACACGAGGCAATCCATGCCTGCACTTAAAAACTTGTTCAAAACTCATGGCTGGAGAGGTCACAAGGTCAGGGGTTAGGGAAACCACTAAACCACTACTACTATAGTTTCCTAAACAGACTCAAAACACTGCCTTTTAAATATCTCTTCTTGCAGATCAGTGCCATTCTTAATTTGGAGCAGAGAAGCTTCTTTCTGCTCATAACTGGTCAAGACTGTGAATGACTGACTTCTGAGTGCTCAACCTTACATGGCACATCTAGGTCAATGCCCACAGAGGGCAGGTGACATGGTGGAAGAGGGCAAAGGAAGGCTGCAAGAACGGGAGGAGGGTGTGGAGGTCTGTGAGCTGCTGTCTTCAGGCCAGGAGAGGTTGCTCAATCAGAAGCTCACAGCAGCTGGAGATCCCTGCTTAAGACCCACATAAGAACGAACCAATTGAATATCTAGAGTGGATGGGGAAGCAGCTCTGGAGGCCCTCTCCCTAACTGAGGAACTTTTGGCAACTGATGGCTGCCAAAAGAGGAAGGAGAGTCACTTTTCTCTGGGGGTATGACCACTGGTAGGTTGCCCATGCTAACTGGAGACTTGATGGTTTGAATGAGAATATTCCCCAGAGGCTCATAGGTTTGAATCCTTGGTCCTCCAGTTAGTGGAACTTTGATGTTTCAAAAACTCATCCCTGGCCTAATCTCTTTCTCTCCCTTGAACTTGCAGATCATATTTGAGCTTTAATACCAGTGAGTAACAGTGTTATGTCTGCCTGACAGCAACTGTGCTCCCCTCTGTGATTATCATGGGTCCACATTTTGAAACTGGAAGCAAGCCAAATAAATGCTTCCTTTTATAATAGCCTTGTTTACGGTATCTCTTCACAGCAATAGAACAGTAACTAAGACAGTAGGTTATTAAAGGTCATGAAGGACTCAAAGGTGGGAATGTGTGTGTTAGGCATTGAGTGGGACTCAGAGGACAGTGGATATTATGGATATGAGTTGTATGTATGTGTGAAGTTATCAAAGATAAATAGAAATATTAAAAGTATAGATGAACTCTGTACCCATGAGCACTGTGGGAACTGAAGATAGTGAGCATCACTGGAGGGTACCATTCTATGTGCTGTCAGGGTCCAGTGCCAGTCCGGACCCGAAATTATTTCTCTGCACCAGAGTTGGAGGCATGGGATTAAAGACACAACTCACATGGCCTTTTCGGGAGGTAGATTCTCAGTGATCCCTCATGATATCCTGAGTTCACATCCTGATAATTCCTAGCATTTAATTCTCTAAATAGCCTTTATACCAAAACATAAACAGGGTAAATTCATTAGCCTAGGTAACCAGGTGAATGACTTCAGTCACATTTACATCTTTCTATGCCCTCTCTTCTTCCTATCTTCCTGCTCAGTTTGCCAGCTCTGCCTGTCAGCTCTGTCACGTAGGCCAAATTAACATCTCTATCCCAGGTTTGTATCCTCCAAATTACAAAGAAGGAGCAGAACAACACTAGCATATCTTGACCCTGGTGACAGCCTGTCTGTAAGTGCTCGGTGACCACCTCCTGTGCGGCAGGTGCAAACTGTGGCCTGAGATTCTGGCTGCCATATCATAAAGAAATATGGCTAATGGCAATATATATCAGTGTATATATAACAGCTCCGGTCTTGAACCCTACTTAGCCTTCAGAATGTTGCCCAAGGATAGGGGTAGGGAGGTGGGACATGGAGAGTAGGGGAGTAGGGGAGTAGGGAGAACTAGGAAGAATACTCACCCAGTGGCCAGGCAGGCAGTGTCTCCCCATTATGGTAGTTCTGTGACTTCTACACCACAAAGGCTGCCATATATTCTTGTGTCCTCCAGGGGCTGTCTATCCCCACAGCTCCTCTTGATTTTATGTTAAGGTTGCTGTTACTGCAGACTAAATGCATTGGAAAAATTTGTCAAAATGGGCAAAAGCAAAATTATAAATGTATAGGTAACTCTTGACATGAAGTAAATGTTCACAGATTTTTTTTTAGGTTTCAAATGAGTGAAAGAGATGTGTGTGTGTGTGTGTGTGTGTGACTTCATTTATTTAAAAATTCTATAATTTGTCTTTAAAATTACTTTTGTTGAGTTTTTGGTGATAATTTTATTTTCCAATGTATTTATTCATTGGATAAATTATTTGGAACATATACAAGCAGTATAGATGTCTTCCTAGCTGTAATATTTTATTGAATATATACAAAATCCTATTTAGGATCTGGAGAGATGACTCAACATTTAAGAGCATTTGTTGCTCTTCTATGGGACACAGGTTTGATTCTCACCACCCACATGGCATCTCACAACCATCTATAAACGAAGTTCCAGGGGATCTAATGCATTCTTCAGACTTCCACAGGCACCAAGCATGCATGTTGTACACAGACATTCATGCAGGCAAAAACAGACATACACATAAGATAAGATAAAATAAAATAAAAATAACTTAAATATTTAAGTTGAGCAAAAATGACTATATATTCTTCTTTGACAATTTACATGAGGTTACCGGCCACTAAGCTAATTTGGTCTCTATTACTGACATGCAGTATCTCTGATATAATCAGATAAACAATTTGCTACTTGGCAGATTGCACTAAGGTTCTAGGGTTTGCTGGGAGCATCATGTGCTTATGAGCCACCTGTACTTGCATTGCCTGCTGGCTGTGCAATTCTGGCAAGACATTGATCTCTCTGTGTCGTTCCATCATCTTTAAGAAGAGGGCCATGGCTGTCTGTCTTAAGGGTTAGTGTAAATTGTGTAGCCTCAAAGAATCATAGAAGGAGACAGGCCAGTCCTAGACAGCACAGCCCACCCAGCGCCCAGAACAAATTCTGGACTGTGTATCCCTCCACATTGTCTGAACTAGTCTGGATTGCCCTGAGGTCTGTGCTATTTGCTGATGTAGCCTGCCTTTCTCTGGGGCTATGGGATCAGAGACTCACACAGTCAGCTAAGCAGGACCTTGACGGCATGAGATGTCTTTCTTTCTCAAGAGTTCTTTCTGTTCCATTCTGAGCTTAGTGCTCATCTGTCATAAACACCAGCAGTGTTCTCTGTGATGAGATCAATCCTCCTCTGGGTTTCCTCTGGAGAGGTTAATTTCTGCTTTCCCAAAGAATGCAAAGCAACATATGTATGGTAGATTTGCCTGTCTTAAACATTATGTTTCCTTTCTTAGCTCTGTGTGTCTCTTCCAAACCTGTGCACAGGGCTGACCTTTAATTTCGCATAGTTTTTCTTATTGAGAAATTTGTCATCGCAGTGGGGACTTGCTTATGGTTAGAGCATGTCAGATCAAAGAAGGATATGGCTAGTCACTAAGTGGGTGGGCATCCAGGAGAGGGTAGGAGAACACAGTGGGTGGATAGTTCCCCCAGAGAGGAGTCTGCTGCTGGAATTAACTTCCTTATGCGGACAGGAAAGAGTTCCATGCACAGGAGGAAAGCAGAAAGTTCTTTAATTTAGACATAGACTTGTGTATGATACTAACTATAGTTTCCTTTCCACTAGATAGGTATCCTTATTCGACCTTTCCAGCCCCTATTCTCACAACATAAGCCATCCTTCTGCAACCTTCCCCTACCCTACCACCTACTCACCTTTCTGAGATTTATTTCTGTAGTCAAAGATGGCACTGGCTGATCAACATTTATCAATCAGAGTGAATGGTGACTGCAGGCTAAGTAGACCGACAAAGACAACACAGCTGTGTGGATTGATGTCTGCTTCAGTGAAAATAACAAAGACACCAACTGTCATTGTCTCACTCATTAAGTATTAGCATGTGACAGGCCTTGAGGCCTTTTATGTGACAGGCTGTGTGACAAATGACAATTAAGGTATGACTTGGCAAGTTTCAGCAGGAGATGCTATCGCATCCCTTGTCTGCTGGAGGACGTGCCCAGCCTTCTGCCTGCCAATAATAAAACACATTTCATTACAAGAAGGTGACCTCCTCGGTCTCTAACTCCACTTGTGTCTGGGCACCACTGCTCCGGAAACTGAGTGGCTGGGCAGTAAACAGTGTGGAGGGCCCTTACACAAATGCATGAATGAAGACTGGGAAAAAGGAGGAAGTGGAGCTTGAGAGGGGCATGGGTGGCTGCTCAGCCAGAAGACACTCCTGTGAGTGAGAGCCACTGTTAGGAACCTTATCACCATGGCTGAGGTCCCTCCTCTCTCACCTGCCTGTTCTCACTCTCACTTAGACCTCTTTCCCCCACCAGTCTTCTCAAAAGCTCAGCATCCACTATGCAAATTAATGAGGCTACAAATACTCTGACTTCCAGGGCTGGGCTGTGTTTCTTCACACCTGGGCCCTGTCCATCAGTGGGAAGATGACTTCTCAGGCTGGTCCTGCCCCTGAGACACTCACATATGAGGATACAGCAGGATCAATGAATGCCAAGACATCCACATCTTCATGTCTCAATGAAAGGACCAGTCTTGGACCTTTACCGGCATCCCTACAAGCCCAGGTGATCAAGCCAGCTGCCCTGGTAGACAAGGCGAGTGCTGTGTCTCTTTATCTATCTTTTGCTTCAAGACTTTTTACCTTTCTTACATTCTTGCTGTCCATATGTCTGGCTTGTTGGCAACTGCCTGGCTTCTTGCCCCAGTAGTCTCCTCTCTTCTTCTCTCCTTCTTCCTTCTATCCTTTTTAAGCCTAGATTTGTCCTCCTATTTATTCTCTCTGTCTGTCAGCCCCACCTGTCTCTTCTCCTGTCTAGCTATTGGCTGTTCAGCTCTTTATTAGACCAGTCAGGTGACTTAGGTAGGCAAGGTGAAACAGATGCAACACATCTTTACATAAACACACATCCTTACATCCTTAAATAAATGCAGCATAAGTAATAGCAACACACCTTTGCCTAGTTAAAATAATATTCCACAACAAAATGTAAATAATGAGGAAAATTTAAAATGAGTGATTGTGTTTAAATTTTGAGATGAAGTAGCCATAAACTGAAACATGAAATTTCTACTTAAAGATCAAAATACTGCAAAATAAAATTTTTGAAATGGAGATTGCCCATTTAAAATTTTAGCTCTATTGAATATTTAAATTATAAAGGGCAAAAATCTGTAACATTGGGAATAGTTTACATTAACATAGTTTCTTATAACATCTGAATGTAATTTGGTACAAATGTGCTTAGAATGTAAGCATCAATGCATTTGATAGTGTTTGGCATATTAGGAATTCATATGCTCTGACAGAGCAAAAACACTTAACACTCCAAAGTGTGTACCTGGCATATACACCACACAGTCATGCCACATGTACACCACATACACACATGGAAATTTATTTTAAAAGTAAGTGAAAGACATGAGTCACAAAATACCCCAAATCATGATTCATTTACATGAAAAGTCTAGATCAGTGAACTCTATAGGTATGGGATGTTAATTAGCTTTTATTTGATGGGGAGGACTTGGGAGTTGTTCTCAAAGGTGATAGAACATTGCAGCATTGACTATAGGGGCGAGAACTCAACTGGGGACATACTAAAATCATTGCACTGCGTACTTCACTCTGATGTATAGAACACGGACCTGTGCATTCAAGACAAGCTCTTCACCACTGACATATTCTCTCAACACAACCATATATGTTAAATGAATGAATTTTGTGGCTTTTGCTTATATTTCAATAAAGATAAAAATAAAGGACTAAAAATACAAAAATAAATGCTCTCTTTGACCTAGAAGTTACTTTTAAAAATAAA
Source organism: Dicrostonyx torquatus (assembly GCA_028555095.1). Lineage (NCBI taxonomy): Eukaryota > Metazoa > Chordata > Mammalia > Rodentia > Cricetidae > Dicrostonyx > Dicrostonyx torquatus. The sequence goes on along the minus strand of JAQHUG010000220.1, from coordinate 3,249,584 downwards.
CTTAGCTGATCTTACTGGGAATTAAAGGTATTCAGGTGTATTTATGGGTTCAAGGCTGACTACTCTGCCAGACCCAGCAGGTTCCATTTTTATATTTATATTTATTATATATTTATCTCTCTCTCTCTCTCTCTCTCTCTCACACACACACACACACACACACACACACACACACACACTTGTAGCAACAATAAAAGAAAAAGAGGCTATCAACTTAAATGGGGAGGACCTGGGAAGGTTTGAAGGGAGGGAAGCTGGGAGCAGTGGATGAAGGAGAGGAAGCTCAAAGTGATCTATTCAGTTAAAATGTATTTAAGTTCATGTTCAGGTGGCACTCCCTAAGAGCAAACCTGGGTGTCGGTGCAGAACAACAGATCTTCACCACAGACTATTAACACGGTCCTGGAGAGGAATAGTGTGAGATGAATGTCATGATCACATTGCAGCAAAGTACAAACACATAGAGGAAGACTTCACACAGCATGAGTCATTGTGGTGCAGAGAGACAACTTGTAATAAACCCACGTCATATTCTTCTCTAGCACACCCACACACGTGTCCTCAAACAGCACCAAAGAGTTTGAAGTGTAACCCTGCCTGAAGTGAACCGTTTTTGATATGAAGTAATTCATCTACATTTCCAGCTCTAGCCTATGTGGGATCCGTCAACGTAGACTCCTTCTCTTTAGGCCTCACAAATGGAACCTTCTCTGAGGTCTCAGCAGCTTTTGTAGTCAAGTCCTTGTGACCCACGGAAGTGTATTTGCTAAGTTCTCAGTGTCACCACTGAGACTCTCACTGATAGACTCTTGGGAAAGTGCATGTCATAAAATAATAGCCATTCAGATGTGGGAGAGAATAAATATACATATTCCTATATGTAATGCTTGCCCAAACTCCTACAAAGTCTCTAAAAGAAACTCTTTAGCACAACGCTGAATATTTACTTTTGCTAAAATTTTAAACTCTGTAGAAGTTATCTGTATCAGACAGGGATGACTCAGCAACTATCATTCATGGACTCAGTAATGAAAAGAATAAATCTGTTGTAATTATAAAAAAATCAGTGTTTTCAAAAAACCATCTTGTACTTATCCTGCTAATTTAATTATAAAAAATTCCAAAATTATCTCCAATAGTAGTGACACATGTAGAGCACAAAATATAACTTAAAAGTGTCTTATATCACGTAGCAAAGCATCTTTATAAGATCAGATTAATTCAAATGCCATGTTATAGATATACAGAAAGATGCCAGGCACTTAAACTAGAGATAACAAAAAAGAGAATGTGGACATCTTTTTTATCATAAAATTGAATTAATTTATAATAAAGGAATTGTCTTGAGTCAGTAACAAATAAAGGAATCATAAAAACAAGCTCTTGGAATATCATATAATAAGCAAAACCAAATTTTGGCTACAAATATAAGAAGGTATATTAATGTGTTGCTTAAAAAGAAAATATGGGCTACCCAATGCAGACAGATCATTCTTGAAGCCATTTACACACAGCAATAAAATGGACTCAGCAGGTCTTAGTTCTATACATTTGAGCATTCATACACAGCAAAGGCATACATGTGTATGTAGCAATAATAAAGAGAAAAGAGGTTATAAGCTTGAGAGTTGGGAGCTAAAGGAGGAGTTCACTGGAAGATAGATGGAAGGGGTTGGAGGGAGGAAAGGCATGGGGGGGAGCGATGTACTTCTATCTTAATTAAAAACACCAAAATTTAAAAATAGATTAAAATGCAAATACAATGTTCATTTTGAACACAGGTTTAGAAAATAAACTTGCAGTTAAATCACAAATGAGAGTTTTTCTTTTTATGAGGAAATTATAAAAGAAATGGGGGAATGGGACAAAATAAAACACACTTGAGTGTGTCAAAAATCACTATAAAATTAACCTATGAACTGAAAGCTTTAAAATGCTGTGAGCATGTACAAATACAATTATTACTGTTTAGAGTATATGAAAATATAAATATATGACAGAAAACCATAAGAATCTAATGGACCAGGGTACCAAGGGTGAGGAGCAGACACCCAAAGTCCTGCAGACAAACACAAATTAGACACAATTCTTCCCATAAGAAGCAGATGTGTAGAAGACCCAGCCTAACTGTGCCAGACTTCTTCCCAGGAAGATTTGCAAAGGTGGAAACACCAGAAGATCCTGCTGACACTGTAAAGATACAGGGGCTGCCATTCACTGGGCAGACAGATTGCTGCAGGCTTAAGAGCAGCTCAAGAGTGCTTACAGACGTGATGGATGAGATCTTATGATCATACTTTCCCCTTCCAACCTTAAGACATATAAGGTACTTACAGACAAAATAAGGTACAAAGAATTGTATTACACCTTTGTACTTTAAATTCTTGCAGAAAAATATCTTGTTGATCATGACAAGGAAAGGCGGAATCAGTCCGTGTCACCGAATCACGTGCATCCCACTCGCAAGTCTCCAAACCTCCAGTGTTGTGTGCCTTTCCATAGTCTTAAATGCAGTACTGCTGGACTGATATAAAAATAACATGCAGTGCGAGTATATTTATATATATAAATTCATGCATACGCCTACATACATATAAAATGTGCATGCATAAGTATATATGCAAATTTATGTACGAATTAAAATAATTGCTTTTGTTTTTCTAAATATGGGGTGCTTTGCTAGATATATTGCTTTGTGTTATGAATTGTTTTGGTTTTAAATTCTGTTTGGGGGCATTCTCATAATAATATATTTACTTTCATTTTGTTTGTTTATATTAAATTTCAGGGAGTGCATTTGAGTACACACATGTGCACCTGAGTGTTTTTGCACAGTGCACACTTATAAATGAGCATGAATACCCTATATGTACATATGCACTGTGAGCAGGAGTGTGTGTGTGTGTGTGTGTGTGTGTGTGTGTTAGAGTTGGGAAAAATGAATCTCTAGGCTGAATATGAAATGCAAACTGGTCATGTGTATTTATTTGCGTGGGATTTGTCTCACTGACTCAGTTTAGTATTTTGTTTAGAATCTTTTCCACATTCAAGAAGAGGAATGGCTTCTAGCCTTCTTTTCCAGCCGTGTCCTTCCTGGCTTAGCAGTATGTTTAAGCTTACAGAGTTGTCTGCATGATGAAACACTGATCCGCTCACCGATACTGCATCTGCTTGTTTGTCAAGCCACTTTCTGTTATGTAACACTAAATTTCATTAGGTTTTATCATCCTTGCTGGTTATTCCAGTATTGGCTCTTTGACAGTCATTTTGTGGAGCTGTTATTTATCCATCCATAACTCTATTCAGAGGATCTTTGTTATGTAATTCCGCTCATCCTGAGTGGGTTTAATAAGCTCTGTGTTAATGAGGTCCCGCAGTCAGAAGAGTCGGGTATAAAGGTTGAAAATGATCAGTGGCTGATTTAGATTTCAGGGCCTTTCAGTGATGGAAGTGAATGGGGAGAGCAAACACTAGGTAATGAGCAAAGGACCTGGCGCCTTGCAGACTGTCTTAATTAGCTAACCCGCACTGTCTGAGAGCAGTAGAAGCTAAAATCACAGGATGCTCACGCTTGCTCATGTCATCAGTTATTAAGGACTTTGTTGGACACTTTGTTTTATCTCTGCAATGAGCTAATGAAGTTAATTTCACAGAGATGTTTTCTATAGACCTGAAGTCAAAAGAGAGCACGGTCATATACATAGCTTAATCCATTTGTTTTGTATCGAGCAGGCTGCTAAAATCTTGAAGACGAAGACATAAAACGTGATATGTATTGGAGGAGGGGAACTTCTCTCTAGACATTGTTCTAAGAGTGAACTTCATTTGCATCCACCAAGATGCCCAAATGTGATTTTTCTTATTTTTTAGCATGGGTGACCTGATAAAGCAACACTATTGTAACTATCATAGAACAATACTACAATGGGGGTGTTAATGGCAAGGTAACACATGTACAGCCTCGTTCACTGACTCCAGTCCACTGCAGGCTTGTTTTCCACTTCTAACTTTTTTCTTTAAAAGAATGCTAGAGCAATGGAGTCTTCCAGTACACAGTCTTTGGTGACAGGCTTTTGTTGCACCCAGCACAGTTCTCTAGTTCCATCCAGGCAGCTGTCCGCGTGAACTGTGTTATCCTTCTCATGCTAGAATAGGACACACAGCACAGCTGGGTTGTCTGATTTGCATCCCTCGCTTCATGAAGGTCTGGGGAAGTGGGGCGACCTCTCCTGGCCCTGATTTTACCACGCTGCGTCATCCGCAGTGGAAAAAACAGCTCAGCGCATGGCCATTCTTCACAGTCTGCTTCCACTTGCTCCTTTCTTTCCCTTCTTTCAAGCTTAAATTTCTGATGTTTTATTTAATTTTAGTTTTCCTGATCGAATAGTTAAATATTCCCCAAATTAGAGATTGCTCATTCTATCTCCCATATACAGTATCTCAAACCCAGTAAGAATTTGAGTTTGATTATGAGTTTTCTAATTATCCAACATTGGTTTTATGCTACATTTTGGTATCTGTCCCTGTACATTTATCTCATTTTCCTCTTGAAATTCATTCTGGTTGGGGTGAGGTGGCATCTCAATATGATTTTCACTTTGCAGATGGATCAGAATATTGGATGATTTTCCAAGTTTATTGGCATAATGTAAAAGGAAGACTCTTTAGGGGTAGGAACAAACCATCATGAAAAGCAGGAAGATGAGGTAACAGGGTGGTTATGACTGAAGTGTAGTGATATGAAAACATTAAAATAAAACATTTTGTATGATAAATGGAAAGTACAATAAAAGAACTCTAACATTTAAATGTTGCTTAATATCATAATCACGTTTTGAAAGTTGTTTATATGTTGAATCCTGACTTTATCACTTACAGGTCTAGATCTTGATCAGTTTATCTGCCAATTAAAGAATTAAAAAACTGGAAAGTCTTTAGCACAGCAGGTGGCAGCAGGGAGAGTCTGAAACACATCAAGCAGGTGCAATAGGTTAAAACAAAATAACAAAATAATGTTATTAAAAGCAAAGAAGCACACACACACACACACACACAAACGCACACACTTTATATCTGACTCCAGGACTAACATCTGAAGAAGAATAACACCCACACTCATTATGTAGATGGAAATGTTTTCACTGATTTTTCTTCATTTCTGATATCATGAACCTCATTGGAGGGCATTAACAATTTTTAATTGAAAAACCTTTTTTTTTCATACAATGTATTCCGATCACAGTTTGCCCATCCTTCAACTCCTTCTAGGTCCTCATTGCCCTCACCCACCCACCTCCATGCCTTCTCTCAGTCTCTCTCTCACTCTCTTCAACAAGAAAAGCAAACAAATCATAATTTTTAAAAAAAATCAACAAAGAGAAAGCACAAGAAACATATATATACACATATAGACACAGACATACAGGCACACACATAAATCTATAGAAACACCAAGTCAGCAAACACTAGTAAGACAAAAAAAAAGAGTCCAAAAACAGCTATGTGAGGGGAAAAAGTCTACAAAAATATCTCTGAGTCCATTTTGTGTTGGCTGTTTTCTGTTGGGCATAAGGTCTCTCCTTAAGTGTGGTTAATAACCCCAACGAAGCTCCATTGCAGATAACTAGTTTTCCTTTTGCAAGCGGATGTCTTTTGTAGAGGGCTTCTTGGTTAGGGATAGAGCGTGTGTCTAGGTCTCTCTCTCAGTGCCAGAACCCTATCTGACTTAGACCTATGAAGGCATTTTCCTCACTGCCACAGCCCTGTGAGTTCATCCATGCCCCAGTCCTGCTGTGTCTGGAAGACAGTTTCCTTGCTATCTTTCCTCTCTGGTTCTTACGCTTTTTCTGCCTTTTCTTCTGCATATCTTCCTGAGCCTTGGTGCTTGGGGAGGGGAACAGATATCCCATTTAGGACTGGCTGTTCTAAAGCTTCTCACTCTCTGAACACTGTCATTACAAGTCTCTGCATTAGTTCCCATCTACTACAGGCGGAAGCTACTCAGATGCTGGCTGAGTGTGGTACTGATCTATGGATACTGTAGAATGTTACTAGGGTCATTTCATTGCTATGTCCCATTAGCCAGGCAATAGTATTGATTTTTCTCTAGGTCCATGATTTATCTGGTCTCAGGTTCTTGGCCACCAGAGCAGTGTAAGTCTTGGGTTTCATCTTGTGGGTGGGCCTTAATCCAAGCAGATATTGGCTGGTTGCTCCCACAATGTTGGTGCCATTATTGTGCCAACATAGAATGCAGGCAAGTCACTGTTGTGGAGTACAGGGTTTGTAGCTGGGTTGGTACTTTTCCTTTCTGGTAGTAGGTGTGAAGAATCTAGTCAGGCACCAGCTCCACTCAACTCTTCAGTGTTCAATGAGATATCAAGGTTTTCTTCAGTCATAGAGCCTAACCATCAGTATGCAGACAGCAATTAACAGTCTTGGCAGTAACTTGAGTTCTCTGAGGGTGTCTATGGGCCCCTTTCGTCAGCAACTAAACTAGATGAATTAATTCCTGGTGCTGTAGGTTTCATTTTGTGGTAAAAGATAATATTTGCCGGGGTTTCTTGGTCCCTGGTTTTTTGGGGTTTTTTTTTAGATTTCTTTTACATGTAAACATATATACATATGTATGTATGTATTTAAATGTATATGCACACACACCAAAGATGATTCTACAGTAGTAGGTTTCCATATAACCTTTAAATGGGAAGGTGTTAACATTGTTTAGTATGTAATAACTGATAAAACTCATTTTGCAAAATGTTTGAGTTATGAGGCTTGCATTCTGGATATGTGTATTTCCAGGGGGAGGGTCCTGTACCCTTAAATGTCTTTTAGTTTTGAGAAAGAAACATTTCCTGTTTTCTGTGTCACTAATCTCTCTCAGCCTGATCTGCTAATTTGATCAAAATAATGAAATCGATTTCATTTCCCCCCTGGGGACTTACTTCGTGAGGACACCATGATCTTTCTAATTTTGGCTGGTTGCTTTGTTGTAGGTATTACAACCAGTAAAGAGCCAGTCAGGTACTCAGAAAGATAGGGACCTTCGTTACACATGCTCAGACTAATGCCCCCAAAGGCACACCCCCTGCTCTACCCATGCTCCATTCCTGAAACTGTTGCCTGCTCCACCTCACTCAATTTCTTACAGCTTTTATAGTTCAAGTAACAGTGTGGCCACCAGAGGGTAGTCTCTGAGTCCCATGCCAACCAAAAGGATTTTTCTTCACAGTTAGATGTGTTTCCAAGAACAGAGATTACAGGAAAAAGTATTTGAAGATAGATTTTTTTTTTGTCAAAGCAATTAAAGCATGTGAGGTAGCAATAAAAGAATTCCTTCCTTTGCAGATGAGGTCTACGGTATGACCTTTAGTCAGAGAACTGTGGTATACTTTCTATAAGGTAATTTCTTGTTAGTGTTTGTCTTGGTAAGATAACAGGAAGAGGTTTTAAGAAATGGGCTGAAAACAGCACACTTAAGTAACATTTTAACTCATTCTATTTCTACATAATCCTGTGATTTCTAGGCAGAGATATCTTTAGGCAATCATAACACCATCCTGGTAAATTCTATACTTACACATTTTGGTCTTTACATTGATCTTATATGTAGAGAGCTGCGTGCAGCCATGCCTTAAAGATGGCGGGGCTTCCGCCTTCCACCTTCCTGATGGTGAGTGCTCTCCATGGTAAAACAGCTCCATATTTGGCTAGGCTAGAGAGCTGGCTTGCTTCCGCGTACCTGGACCTATCCGCAGTGCCTATGTGGCATGCTGAGGTTGGTCACCCAGAGGCTATTTAGGCTGAGGGCAGGTTTTTCCGGGGGTCAGAAGATTGTTCAAGGATCCTGAATAAACTGCGGAAAAAAGAGCTGTGTGTTGCGTCTTCCTTGCTGGTTGAGGCGGTTGCGACACTTACAGACTATTGCTTAATTCCTAGAGAATGAGGACATTCTTATCTGAAATGGTTTTAGTCAGAAGACAGAGTCTCTGATCCCTGGGACTGAAAATCATTTCTCTCTGTGTATAATCTCAGCACTTACAGGGATGAGTTAACTCAGTCTTTATTCAAATTCTTTGCAGTGTGGACACTTCGCTGTCTGCCCAATGACCCATGTGATGAGCTGAGCCTTAGGTCAGCTATCCACAATCCCTTTCCTGTTTAGCTTAGTTTTGCATTGGCATTAGACACTTCAACTAAATATCCCTTTCCTGTTAACTATACTGCAGCAAGTTTAGTTCTGAGCCTAGACACATGCTGAGAAAGCTATGAAGATCACCATGACTACCAGCAACATTAGTGTGCAAGCCTCAAATGCAGAGCCAATGGGAAGCAAGTACTGAGCCTACTAGAAACTGCTGGGTTTTTATCTGTCTAATCCAGTGGTTCTCAACCTTCCCAATGCTATGACCATTTAGTGCAGTATCTCATGCTGTGGTGACCCCCAACCATAAAATTATTTTGTTGCTACTTCATAACTGTAATTTTGCAACTGTTATGAATAATAACATAAACATGTGATATGTGGCCCTGGGGGTCACAATCCATAGACTGAGTATCATTGTGACTACCACTCAAATGTAGCTTCTGGGGGAGTTGTGCAAAAGAGGCCTGCTGTAGGTGTCAGTGGATATGGTGGCATGAAAATGCTTTCACAGAGTCATTAGCCCCCAATGTGATGCCCTGTCTGCACACGGAAGGTGCCCAGGAAGGCGCACCTCATGAGCGAAGACAGTATAGCATCATGGACTGAATCTTCATGTTGCTCAAATGCTCATGTGTTGTAGCATTGCCCTTAGCTATGGATCAAACCTTTGAAAAGTGATTGTGATTGTGTCATTCAGGTTCTGATTTAATGAGTGGGTCAATATGTTAATTGGTTCATAATTTGATGGCATTATTAGAGCTGTGGGGAAAATTTGGAGGTGTGGTCCTAATGGACACACAGAGTCACTTAGCAACATGTCATTGGGTGCTACAGTGCTCCTGCGGGAGCTCTTTCTCCCTGCTTTCTGGCTTCAATGAGTTGAGCATCTCTGCTCCTCTCAGCCATTCTACCTCACTGCATATTTGTGAGCAACAGAGTCAGCTGACCACGGACTGATGTCTTCAAACCTATGAGCCAAAATAAGTGGCTTTTAAGCTGTCCTTTGTATGGTTTTCACAGTCACAAAGGAGCTAACACAGGTAGGGCAGAAACATTTGCTGCTCCCCTGCCTTTCTCACCCCTGATCTGCCGACATGGTGTGAGTCAGGTAGTGGGAAATTCACGCAGCTATTTTATCTTTGTAGGAGGAAAATGGCAGCCCCTAGGACTCCAATGGGAGATGTTTCCTTCATTAGAATGCACAGTGTCCTGGTTTTCTTTCTATTGCTGGGATAAACACCATGACCAACAGCCATGTGGGTTTACATGTCATGATCACAACCTGTCATGGAGAGAAGTCCGGATAGTGGTATGGGAGGTCCTTCTGTCTATGTGTTGCTTTTATTGGTTAATAAATAAAGAAACTGTCTTGGCCTGTTGATAGGGCAGAACTTAGGCAGGCAGGGAAGACTAAATTAAATAAACTAAATGCTGGAAGGAAAAAGGGTGAAGTCAGAGAGAGACGCCATGGAGCTGCCAGAGTCAGACAAGTCGAAACTTTGCCAGTAAGCCACTGTCACATAGTGATACACAGATTAATAGAAATGGGTTAAATTAAGGTACGAGTTATCCAATAAGAAGCTAGAGATAATGGGCCAAGCAGTGTTTTAAATAATATGGTTTTCTGAGTGGTTATTTCATGGCTGGGCAGCCGGGAACAACAAGAGGCCTCCCTACAACAAGATAGGAACTCAAGCATGGAAAAAACCTGGAGGCAGAAACAGAAGCAGAACCCCTAGAAAAACACTGCTTACTGGATTCCTTTCTATGCCTTGTTCAGCTTGCTTTCTTATACGCCCCAGGACGCCTTGCCCAGGGCCTTCCCATGTGAAGTGTCAATAAAGAAAACTCACCACAGATATGCTGACGGAAGAGTTACATGGAGGCCATCCCTCAAGAGAGGTTTTTTCCAAACAATGTCCATGTTTGTGCTAAGATGAGGAAACTAACCTGTATCTGCAGCTAGAGAGGAACTAGAGAAAGCGAGCATTCCTGGTGCCACATGGCTATGGTGTAAAAATACAGACACATTATCAAAGATATTCTCAATGAACAGCTCCAAGAAAGCTTGTTCTCCATGCTGTGTGCTGATCCAGGCTCAGGGTACCTTTCTTAACTGTCTGACATCTGCTTGCTTTTAATTACTGGCCCTGCTTTTAATTCATAACCTCGATAAAGAATACTATTTTTTGTCTAAGACTCAATTTATAGGTATAATTATGATGTAAAAACGCAATTGGGAAGAGGGTCTATATAGGTACTAGGGAAATTACAGATAGGTGTATGTGGCGGGGGAGATAGCAGGTACACACACACTGTTGTGTGAAGTTCAGCAGAGGCAAGCACTCAGACACAGTTCCTAGACAATTGAAAGTCTTTATTCCAGGTGGCTGGGACCATATTCAAGGAACCCAGGTGTAGCCTTGCGTATCCAGTACCCAGGGTTTTTAATGTCAGAAACCACATTCTAGCATCTCACTCAGCAACTGTAGTGGGCTTCACAGAAGCCAGCAGTTTTAACAGAAGCTAAGATCAGTGATTACTTGGAGGGATTCCATACCAACAGGTAGTTTTAACAGAAGCTAACTTAGCTACCACATTCTGACCTTGGTTCCTAGAACAGACTTGGGTGATTTTCCATGGGACACTCTATCAAGATCAGATTCTAGTTAAACCTGGAATGGCCTCAGCAGGAATACAAGATGGAGTAACCTCTGTACCATCTTCCCTCCTCATAACACTGGTTTATGATAGTTCAACTTTTTGTCTTCTTGGCTCATGGGCAGGGGGATGTACTGCTTAGCATCATGGTCTTCTGAGTATCACTTTCTTTGACCTACTCTAAACCAGCTGCATCAACTCCAAACCAGACTTTGGCCATCTGTCTTTCTAAATGCCTCTAAATGGCATCTGAGCTTTCTGATAGTTTTCATTGCTCCTGACCTTGTACCCCTGCCTGACTTCTCACCCCTGCAGAGACAGACCTGGCATCACATTCAATACCCAACACCTGCTGGCTGACTCAAGACTGAGTTTTATGTCATCTACATTTCCACAGACCAATAGATACTGTCATTAGAAAGTAATTATACCTGATGATAGCCGTGGCCCCATTAAAGACAGAACTCTAGTGATGAACTATTCCAGACCCATTAGAAGTCCCCATTTCAGATACAAACTCTAGGGGTTGGTGGCTCTGGTATTCCCTTCCTGTTGCCTTCAGAGGTTCAGCAACGCCTTTCTTCCTAAAGGTCTCATTAGTTTGTCATTAGGATGCATGGCCATGTTTCAGTTAAGTGAGCTCATTTGGTAGTTTGTGAAGAAACACAATTAGTAAAATAACTGGTGCATGTCTGAGTTTTTGGCAGGTCAACTTTGAAATGTTGTTTTGACAGATATTCTCAGAATAAAGTGAAGAAAACAGCTCATGCTGAACTGGTCACGTGTGGAGGTGGTGAACATATGCTTCAAATTCTGAGCTAAGTAGAAAGAAAAATACACACAATTTTAGCTAATTTTGTTCTTGACAATAACTCAGGATATTCCAATGAAGAGATGTGTGCATACCTTGGGGAATTAAGACATTGTTTGCTGGGTATGAGCATAATGCTTTTATGTTTGAAGCTTCCTGGCTTTGTGAGATCATGTGTTCTATAAGCAGGGTCGGGATTTTGAGCTGTTTGTCGGCTTCCCCATCAACAGACTGATGTTGGGGCTCCTGGAGATGAGCATGGTAGTGGGCAGCGAAGTCCCTCCTTACCTCACTGTTCAAGATGAAGTGAGAAGTCACATCTGGATGTGATCTGATGGTTGGATATTCTCCGAGGAAAGTGCATTATTATGTGTCTTTCAGGAAGCATGCGTTCCATGTGGAGGATGGTTTAGCACCGTGATGCAAGGCTTCATTTTCTTGCACAGTTGCTTTACTGGCATGCTTCAGACTTCCAGTGATGCATTTCATTTTTTGGTACAGTGGTGACTTTCTTTTTTCTAAGTTTAGATGCACAATGTTTACTGTTGACTGTGGAAAAAGCTTGACTCCATGCTGTAACTTACAGAAGGAAACATTTCAGAAGCTTCCTTCAGTGACTTCACTGGACGCTGTAAGGTCCTTATGATGAGAGTTGCTAGAAAATTGGCCCAGCGCAGCCACAGGTGTTTACAATCTAGTCTCTAGCTAGAAGCTGAGCTTGGAGGGGCACAGCAGAGCATAGGCCTTCAAAGGCCTCTCTGTGGAAGAGTCAGGGGGCATAGCATGCTCCACCGACATCTCAGTCAACCTGTGTCAGCGACTGCCTGTTTATGCTGCCTCAACCCTGGCCTCTGCCTCAGGCACTGACTCAATGACATCACAGGTCACAGGGATGAAACCTCTGAAACCACTTCCTGCAGACAGCGAGGCCCTCTCATGCTCAGCTTCTGTCTTCCAATACCCTTGCTCTTCTGAGATGCCTAGAGATTTCCAGAAGCTCTCTGTCCCTGTCTGAACTGCAAACTGACTCTCCTCTCTGCATGTCTGAGAGGGAGCTGATAGCATCTGCACTCCTCATACCTACATCTCAGTAGGGCCTCCATAATGCCTTCCCTAGAAGCTGCAGACACAGGACTGACTGTAGTAAGAGGGGCAAGCAGGTTGTGTCCCGCCTGGCTCCCAGTCACACGGCTAGCTTATACCCGAAATAACCACATGAAAATTATATTAATTTAATTACTG
>JAQHUG010000220.1:3199868-3217566 GCA_028555095.1 Dicrostonyx torquatus | reverse complement strand
TGAGTCTCTGATGCCCCTCAGTGGTAGGTGGAGTTCCTCACATACTACCCAGTTCATTACTGGATATATCCTATTAGCACTGTTAACTTGTGGCCTTGAAAGCTTGAGTCTTTCCTTTTGTTGGTTTTTCTTTGATTCCTCTGATTATTCCAAATCTTGCTGATGTTTCAAACTAATTCCATGCTGACTCTGGGAGTTCCTGAGAATTACTGAGTTGGGCATGGTCTGCAGGATCACATACATACTCACCTTGACATTTTCTCCTATTTCTGCCAACCGTTTCTATCCAGCATCTTTATTTTACCCCCTCCATTAGCACCAAAGCCCTAGAAAATGTCTTCCTGACTAGATTTCCAGTTTCAAAACACTCCATGGATTTTATTCCTGATTCTCATGTATAGTTAATTTGTTTCTGCATTATTTCATCCCTTTTTTTCGGGCTTGCATTTTAATTTTCTCACTGGGATCATTATAGGGATATTTATCTGCTACCACCTGGCTCTAACCCTGTATCCAGTCCATACTTCACAGTGTTTTCTTTGTAGCTGTTTAATTAATTGTATTAAAAATCTTAATTAGCATATGCAATGCTAGTTTCTTTATGGAATCTTCAAACAATATTTTTGTTTATTGATTCATAATCTTTTCTAATGTTATCTTTATAGAACACAAATATGAATAGGACTTCCACAACCTTAAACAGTCAAAAATTTCTCCATGAGATGGCCCCTGATATGTCACAGGAGGATCCTCTCTCGAGCCTTATTTCTTACTGACCTTAATGTCATTTTTAGGATATACTTATGATGTCATCTTTATAATATACTTACAGAAACCAACCATATCCAGCTGCCCATGATCCCCCCTTCATGTACCCAGCATTTTAGTGTTTCAGGTCATTGGGGACCATAAACCCTATTGCATGAACAGATTTGCCATGCAGCAATAATTGAATTTTCAAGACTTAAATTTTCAAGAGTTTCATCCTCTTCTTGCCTTCTCATTATCCTCAGGAACAATGGACTGTCATTTTAGCCATGTCTAGCCACCATACAGCACTGAATCCTGCTGTTTCACGCATGACTGTCTGTGTGTGTTCCGTTTCACCACGAGTGTGTGTGTTTGTCTTTTGTTTCATGCATCTGTGTGTGGAAACAGTCATTCCTTTCTGAGGAGAGCATATCCCCCAAATCATGTTCACTGAGGGCCTCTCATGCCTGCCTAGTTGCTGATGTCTGGCTGGTTATGCATGTTCTGTTCCATCTATAGATTTATTAGTACCAAGGAAAGGGACTGAAGTTATGAATCTCCAGTATAAATTCAAAGTCTAACCTGTGAAATAAAATATGCATGTTGTAGTATAGACAGTCTTTGTTTTCATTCCTTTTTGATGTATATACACACACTCACACACAGGCACACTGGGATGGGGATGGAGAGAGAGAGAGAGACAGAGACAGAGACAGAGACAGAGAGACAGAGAGACAGAGACAGAGAAAGCATTCAAATTTTTATACTTTTCAGCAGCCAGATAAATGGGAAAGGTAAGTGATTCATATTCTCTCCACTGCTGCTGTTTGTGATAGTTTTTTAATATCATCTTTCATTGTTCAGAACCAGATGCCAAAATATCTTCAATAATTCTTTTCTGCATTTGAATTGGAAAAATCTACAATATATTACTCATGAGAGACAAACAAACAAACAAAAAGAACAAAATCAGGGCCTGAGTGTTTGGTTATAGGAACCCTTGACCATGCCTTGTTTTTCATGTGGGTGCTGAGGCCCAAAAAGTCCTACTGTTTGGTACCCACCAAGTCATCTTCTCAGCCTGAAAATTGCAAATGCTCATTTAACATTGGTGTTTGAGAAGAGAAACGAGATGGACTTGGGAACCTTTCAGCAGTGGTGGCATTTTAAATCCAGTTAGAAAAGTCCCGAAAGGACTTGGGGAAAACCTCTTATGAATCATTTAGTACATGGACTTCCGTGTCTGATGTAGGAACTCTTACATTTTACATCACCGATCGTGAATACCAACCATTTGCACTGTCTCGTGCACTGAAGCCTCTTTTCAGGAATTAGAATGAGAAGTTATTAGCAAGAACTACCAAGTATGAGTCTATGATGAGGCACTAAGAAGCTGTGAGCACATTGTGCACTGCCATTCACAGGATAGAAGGAATTAGAGTGATGTTGCAGAGACAGGCAGAGAGAACAGACTAGACTGGGCTGTTGTGTTGGTGAATATGAAAGTACTGTGGTATGCTTGACACACAGCCTTTCTCAGGTTGTCAGAGGAATCACAGGATCCATTGCTTTTCTATAGTTACGATGTTTTATATTCAGACTCTGTTAACAATCAGCTCATTCTTTCAACAAATGGTTTAAATAATTAATTACCAAATTAATCTCTTTAAAAAATCAGCAGTTTTAGGATAGGTGCATTTCATTCATTAGAGGGGATTCTTTTTTCCCCAGTGGAATTAGCATTGATTTATTAACTTTTAATAGTTTAATTATTTATGAACTTCACCATGCCCTGAGATTTAGTATTTAAGGAGTCCTTACATTTATGTTCTTGAAAACTGATAATTAACATTACAATATTATAAATCAAGTCATGCTATAACATGATGGAGGAACCAGTATTTGAATAAGCCATAGTCAGCCATAGTCAAACTCGCTTCTTAAAGTGAACACTTGGTTTGTCCTTTCCTGAATGAATTTTGATGAGGGTATCTATACCCTATAAGAAGAGTTTGTGGACAGGGTCTAAGAAAATTAAACCTTGTCTATTAGCGGTCAATTGGAATATAGAGTAAAACAACTAAATCCAATATTGAAAATTGTGTTTAATATTTGTTACAACTAACTATTTCTTGTAACAAACAGTATAGCCACTGATGCATTATTTGCCTCTCTCTCACAATAAATTAAATTTTGAAAAAATAATAGATTCTATTTTATAAAAGTAGTGTCTGGACAATTTCCATGTAAAAAGAAGCTGATTTTGACATGATAACTCATCTAACTCAGTGTAGGTGCAGGTCAGAGCAGTATGAACTATGCCACTCTGCCCATATGGTCTTTCTTCCCCCACTGCTCTGAACTTGAACTACGTACCATCTTCAATACAAATCAGGAGTAATTTATTGGGGAGCTGAGATGCTCACAATGCATATGTGTACTACATCACACCTTGTCTGTAAACGTGCTTTACTGGAGTGAGCACACTGTGAAATCTGTGCAAAAGTTGGTGTAAAACTAAAAAGATGGGGCCGGCTGTACACAAGGAATGTGCACCTTCCTGCTCTGTCGGGCTGTTTCAAAAGTGAAGCTGTAAGCTTCTGCAAAGTTACTGGAAATGGATGAATTGCATAATTAATTGGAAGCCCTTTGTAGTGTGTAACATTCCCTGCAATAATATTAAAACAAGCCAAAGACCAGTGAGAAAGCACAGTAGGTAGACATGCTTGACTTCAGCCCTGACAACCTGAATTTGCAACCATGATGGAAGGAGAAAATGAACTTCCTAAACGTTGTTCTATGACCTTCACACATGCACTGTAGCACCTGTGCTCACCCCGGAACACATGCAATAGTGAGAAATTTTTCATCAAATAAATGAAAGTTAAACAAGGCATGTGCAAGCCAGTCAGTGCAGACAAACACCGTTGCTATGAGAGTCTGGCCACTGAGCACTTACTTCATCTCCCAGGTCCTCTTTTCCCAGGCTGTCTTTCTGCCTCCTGCCTGCCCAACACGCCCTCCTCAGTCTTCTTATTGCTGTGTTGCACTGTGGCTTTTATCTTACTTTCCTGCTTAAAGTTTTTAAATATTTCACTACAATTAGATCCTTTTCACATTCCTGGAACTGAGAATCAAGGCATTACCACCCAATTGCCTTATCACATCTTTCCCATTCATGACGGAGGTCAGGACTCTTTGCCTTGCTCCACGGCAACCTCGCTTCTGCCGTGGACTGTCGGATGCTCACCTGGCTGCAGGCTGGGAAGGAACTTGTGCTTTCTTGAATGCATTGCTTTCCTGAGTGCACATGTTTTATAAACAACGTTTCTTTCCAGAAGCTGGGCCTGGGGGGTGCTTGTCTCTCTTCACCTACTGGAGGGGTTTGCTCTGGGCTAACTTTAAGAATAAATGAAAAATGACAAGACATCAAGTTTCAAACTTGGGAAATGAGTTTAGGATGGTTCCGCACATTCAAACACACAGGAACAGATCCACAGAATCTGAATCTTAGCACTGAAGAGAAGTTGCTAGTCAAGCAGTTATAAATACAACCACCTTTCCTGTAAGGAGAACAGGGAAGTAGTGCTGTGTGCCTTTCATTTCCTGCGGGGTTTGAATGTCTGTCTTGGTGGCATCCAGAGGCTGTGAAGTCACATGGCAGAATCACATGCGTGTATTTCAGTGTGTGGGTTTGGAGGGCTGCTTCCTGAAGCATCACAGAGGGAGCAATAAGAATCTAATAGAAGCTTTAACAGAAAGACTGAGCAGCCAATTAGGAATTGTTTATTGTACTGCCTGATAAATCTGGCTAGTGGCATATACCTATCACATGAAACAGGTGTGTACTCAATCCATTTAGGTGATAATTTGTCAGAGTGGGAATTTCAGGAAATAAGCCAAAGGGCTCTAGCTGTCTTAAAATACAACTCTGACAATGCCGTAGCTCGTGGTACCTTTTGCATTTCATGCATTTTTCTAATCATCAAATAGTTTGCACTGGAAATAAGTGAAATCGCTTAATTAGGCTTTTAGTATCTGTGGATACAATTATGTGAAATGAAGCAAAAATACATTTTTTCTGACATTTGACAAAGGCCTATTTAGATGCTTTTAGTATCTGTGGATACAATTCTGTGAAATGAAGTCAAAATACATTTTTTCTGACATTTGACAGATGCCTATTTAGATGCTCTTAGTGTCTGTGGATACAATTCTGTGAATGAAGCCAAAAGACACTTTCTGACATTTGACATTTGCCTATATGGTCTTGCTTTGCATTAGAGCAAAATATCTTGCTGCACAAAAAGTCATTTGGTGATTATTCAGAAGACAATTATATAGTTGACATCATTAATTGCATCTGAAAAGTTCTTTCCTGAAATGGTGCATCTGTGTTCAGCTACAGAAAAAAGCAAAAAGCAGGACAGATGTGCCCTGTGTGGGAAGACAATGCTGTTCACAGGATATCTGGGCTGTTAAATGAAAGCCTCAGTACCAGGAATGGATAGTTCCCTACAAGTTATTGGTTAGGGAGGTCCCCAAGGCATTGAAAGCCACACAGGTATTGACATTGCTCCTGGTCACCCACCTTAATTAGATGCTAAAAGCTGATGGCTGGAACTAGTTACTCACTTTGACCGTAGAGCATAGAGAAACAAATCAGGAACTGACTTGGTAGCTTTCCCTGCTGGCTAACTTTCATAGTACCTGGGAGTGAAAAGCATCAATGGTGTGACTACTGGCTCCTGTATGTTCCAATGCTGACCTGGCAAGATGCGCAGCCATGGCATGATGGCTTTGGGGATAGCCAACCACTCTCTGTTATTAGTTATGAGGTCTTCACAGATCCCTCCTTTCATGACTAGTACTTATTTCAAATGTCTGAGACTAAAGAGATCATAAGCCCTAGTGGGGACTTTACTATTGTTTTGCTCTGAAACTGCATTCTAAATATTTATTTTTATGTCCATAGATTTGTCCTGCTCTCAGATTTGATCAGAAAAGTTTGTTGTTTTGAAGTGGAGAGCATAATCAGAGACTCTGACCGCTTATGATCTGACATGGGTATTCAGTTGTGGACGAGTCAAACCTCTATACATCAATCTCTAACAGCACAGTGCTCAGGGAACATTGGAGAAGAGGGACAGAAAGGATGTATAACTGGTGGATGGTAGGAGATCTGTGAAGTGCTGACTTCCGGGTGTGATATGGCTGCCGTATACATTGATTAATGATAGCTATGATTTTCTGTGCAGGATCAAGCCAGTCAAAAGTCCAACATGGATGGAGCAAAGGTCCCCAAAGTCATCTTTATGTATTTTTGCTTAATATATTAGAAATGTGTTATTTAGTTTCCAGATATTTGGGGGAATGTTTTTTAACTACCGTTTTCAGTTTAACAACTTTGAGTGATAAATCGAATTTTTCATCTTGAAATCCTTATAAACTTACTGAGGCTTAATAAAGGATTTGTAGCATACTCTATACTCTGTAAAAAGCCTTGTATGTTCACTGGGTTTGTGTAATATGTTATTTGTGGCATGTTCTTGAAATGTCAAATAGCTCAAAACCTTGATAACTTTTGATTCTCTTAGGATTTCTCCTTCTTTACTAACGTTTTGTCTAGTCTCTCCCATCAGATATTGGGTGATGACTGTTGAGGTTTCTGACCGTGGTTGTGTACTTTCCTATCGCCCTTTTATTAAAGCACTCTTACTAAATTGTTGGGACATCTTATTAATTTGACATCCGAGGATAGTCAGAAAAATTATCTACCTTAATGCTTCTATAATAAAATGGAAGGCATCATTATTATTTTTTTTTTTTGCTCAACATCTTGATGATTTGTATCAACAAATTGATGCCAGAGAGTTTGAAATACTGAGAAGCAACTTCAATTCTGGAGGAAACTGGGTAGAAAGATTGGCATGTGGGCCTTCTGGAGAAGGGTTCTTCTGAGAAAGATGAGAAAATGCCCAGCATCTGGGTTGCTGAAGTCTTGCCATGTGGCCCAAAGTATCTGTTCAGTGTAGGATGGTGGGTCTGGGATAACTTGTCCCTGTAAGTGACCCACGATATTTTGTTTTAAGTCTAATTTTATACTTGTGCCCTTTATTTAAGTAGATTTTGCAGTACGATCTAGAAAAGTTTTGGGGTTTTGAGAAAATTTGAGTCAAAATCTCAATACACAGTTTTGGTTTCTAAATGGGGGTTTCAGAGTTAGAGGAAATTTGGAAAGCTTTGGACTTTGTCAAACTGTGGAAATCGAAGCTCAATGAACTCTATCATTTTCAGATAGAAGGCAAATGAACAACAAAAGGAAAGATAATTAGTAAATTCTCCGGGCTCAGCTTTCTGCAGGGATGCAGGGAAAGTGGTCCCCACTTGACTCCACATAGTGCTGCCTGACTCAGCGTGAGAGACAGGCAGACATGCTGCTAGGAACTCTGTAGATTTTCATCCACGGCGCTTTCCTTTCCTGAACTAGCTCTTTTAATAAGCTCTGATGTCAGCGATCAGTACATTCTGAATACGGCACCCTTACCTTCCCTGGTTTCTTTGACTTCCCTCTAAGACCATTTTCCACATTCATGTCTTTTTGTTTTGTGACCTCCTGAGTTTTACCAGGTCCATCAGTGTGACTATGGTTTTGCAGTGAGACAGTGGGGTGTATCGGCACGTGACGGGTTCATCAGTGGGTACACAGCTGCTGAGAGTGACCCCTGAGCGTCTTTCCGAAGCTCACAGTTTGTCAGGGAGCAGCCATGCTACAAGGCCCCGTCCTCCTCCATGATTGACTGTTGACATGCCCAGTCTTGTGTGAGCTCACTGCTGGCAACAGCTGATGCTGTGAGATCATGAGAGTTGTTACACATCAGTTTACATGTATGTTTTCACCAGAATTTCCACACACGCGCTTAAAATGAGCTTTAAGTTTGCGAGGACAGGCGAGCCCAGCTGCCAGCCTCTGATGAAGCGGTTTGGGCATTGTTTACTGCTGTCCATAGGCCCAACAAGCCATCCCACACACAATGATAAAGGAATCGTTTGCAGTCATGCATTTTCGCTTGCATGTAAAGACTGTGTTTGAAGAAAATTAAAACGAGAACTAGCAATTTAGAGAATACAAGCATGAAGTGTGTTGTCTACTTTAAGGAAGAGACGGGAAGCTTCTGAGCGCTCCTGCCATCATTTACTGAGCCCTGTGGCTCCAGAGCTCTGGGAGTGGTCAAGTGGAAAGCCTTGGCGATTGTATGGTGTGACCTTGGGATACCAGAGGAAAACAAATGACACTGTTAGCTCTTCTAGGGAACCCTTAGGAAGTTCAATCCCACATCCTCCTCAAGCTGGTAATTGGGGGCTTTGGAATGTGAGCTTCGTGGCTTTAAAATTTACAATGAATTTGAAAAGGTGAGCCGATCACAAAGAGTGCAGCTGGCTGCCCAGTGCTCAGTACAGCCTCACTTGGCTGCATTACTTAACGTCTCTGAGCCTCGATGTGTCTGGAAGACACAATAGCGTGTGGTGGGAAATTAGTGACGTGATGCACACGTAAAAATGCCCAAACAAATGACTGCGCACAGCAGTGTCCATAAACATTCCCATGTATTGTGAAAATAGTTCCTTGCCAAATGAAGGCATTTCTATCTTTCTCATGCCGCCTGTGTCATGTGCAATGTCTTAGCATTCTTATTTAATGATCTACATAAATAAGTTTATGAATCATAAAATATAGTAAAAGCAATTCATTGGTTTCTGAGCTCACTAAGAGCAAATAAAATACATGAGCATCCAGAAGAGAGATCTGCATCACTATTAACCATCAGTAAAAGGCAGATAAGGACCTCACTTGTTATTTTAAGGGAAAGATGAACTTTATAACAGTAACCTACACTATAACTTAATTTTTATAAATGTATTTTTTGAATGCAAATGTTTTGCCTGGTGTATGCATGTGTACCACTTGTGTGCCTGGTGCCCACAGAGGTTCAAATAGGATATCAGCTCCCCTGAAACCGGTGTTACAGGTGGTTATAAACCATTATTTGGGTGCTAGGAACCACAGAGCCATCTCTCCAGCCCGAACAAATATCTTCTTACAAAGCATCCATAGGAGAAAAGGCAGAAATGATCAATCCACTCATTCCCACTAATCATATTAAAACAAATGAATTATCATTATTCTTTATAAACCTATCAAGAATATCCTAATTTCTAAGATGGTATCACATGATAGAACACATATAAAAAAGTAGAATTTTAATAAAATAAAATTTTGCCATTAAGTAGTAAGTAAAGAACCAAAAGTTCAATTATATGGGATTCAGATTGTGTTCTGTAATGGGAAGCAATCTCTGTTTTCATAAATTTTCTTGGTAAGTGCAGAAGGCTGGGAGGCCCGATACACAAGGCCCAAATAGACTGAATCAAACTGATTTTTTCCCTCATAATTTCTTGTATGGTGTGGAGGATATAGGTAATGAATTACTTTACTTTCTTCAAGTACAATATTAAGTGAATTAAGTACAGCATGACAGTGAAATAAATTGCAGTGGTCACTTAGTAAAATGATAAATTGCTTAGAACCAATGAGAGGCTGAGAATTGACAATAAAACAATGATGGCTGGGTGAGAGGTGAATAAACTTGACAGATGCAGTGGAAGAGCTTGTCTGCTATCATTATTCTTCATATATATATATATATATATATACACACACACACACATAAACACACCTGCACAAATATGTCTGCATGTGTATGTGTACGTGTGCGTAGGTACCCTCAGAGGCCAAAAACGGGTGTCAGATTCCTTTGCTCTAGGGTTACAGGGAGGTGTGAGCTGCCTCAGATGGGTTCTGGGGACTGAACTGTAGTCTTCTGCAAGATCAGTCAGCGCTCTTGACCACTGAGCCATCTCTCCAGCTAAGAGCTCACCTGACCTGTGATTGTTTTCGATTATAGTATTGGTTGTTGATTCGACAATATCTATAATCAACTAAAAACAAGGGTGTTAGGAATACCTAAAAGGGATTTTCTTGATTGAATAATTTGAGGTGGGAAAAGGCACCCTAAATCTGGCCCACACCTTCTACTGGCAGCGCACACAAAAGCAACTAGGAAAAGGTAACTTCTGCTTTTTACGTATTTGCTCTCTCTGGCAAGTGCAGCTGTCCTGTTGCCGAGGCCAGTATTAACTCCAACTCTTCAGGATTCCAATCATAGGCTGAAGACCAGGAGCTCCCCAGGAATCCTTCAGGACTCCAGCACCATGCAGAGACTCCAGAGACACACAGCCGAGTCGTTAGTGGACTGACCAGCTTCTGCATTCTCGGCCTTTGTGAGGTGAAGCTGACATTGCTGGACTTCCTAGACTATGTCTTGTGAGCCCCTTAATGTCAGTTGTGTCAGCTCTTTTCCTTTGGAGAACCCCGACTACAACATATCCCAGAGCAGCAAGTGAGTTACAAACGCTCATAGGAGTCAGGAATGAGCACATGAAGAAATGAGACTCATTTTGAATTTTAATGTCTCACGCAAAGTACTTCATTTTACGAGCAACTTAATTTATCCTTATGGAGCCATTCATATTCCCTGAAAACCCAAATTGAAGATCTACTCTTTAAAAATCATACTATCTTTTAAGGTTTCCACAAAATCATTTTTTCGTGTTCATGACAAGAAGATATTTCTTATGTTCTTTTCCCTTCTGTGTGCTTTACAAAGTTACCTGCTTCTGACATTCAGTTGTGAGATACAGAACCCCACCACACCTCTCAATTCCACACACACAGAAATCACTAAAGTTATTAAAAGAAGGTTACAGCAAAACTTAGAAATATTATGTGAATTTAAAAATTTGGCAGTGACTGTGACTATAACACGCACAAATGTATGATTTTATAGTAATCATTAATTATAATTGAAAATTTTTTTGTCATTAACTCAAACCATTGCTGTAGATGTGTGGGAAAGTTGGGAGTTCATTGCTCAAAGAGTCTAGTTAAAAGTTTACTGCTCTTGAAAACAGCTTGGCTTAGGTCAATCGGTGGCTTTAAAACACTGGCATATTCTGAGATTCATGCTTCTTCACCTCGCTTGCAACGCTGAGACTGATGTGTTCTTTCAGCCTTATTCTGAGCTTTATTCTATATCCAATGAATCTTTTGAGCCTTCAGCTGATCTCGTTCCTTTAATAATGAAGCAATTTACGATTATCTGTACACATGTATGGTAGTGAATCAAAGAAAATAATTACTGACCTCCAAATATGAGGCTTATACTGTGAAAGATGCAAAGAAGAGAAGACCTGTCCCCAAAAGTCACCTTGAAATGATGATGGCAGTAGCTTACACCCTTGTTGTGACCTAATCTTGCTCTAATGTATCGATAGGGCTAGACAGGGTTGAGGGCCCATGATGCAATCTCTTGCAAGTGCTTAACTCTGTCACCAGGCCTCAATAGCAGTTGTACATATTGCATAGAGGAAGGAGTCCTTCAGTTTGACTCTGACCCCAGTCTGCTTTCCAGGACAACACTACAGAACTGAATAAAGTGGCTGATAACTTAGGGCATTCTGCAATTAATAGGATGTCTGAAAAAAATATATCTGCAGCCTTGTTCAAAATACAGTATAGCAACAATTGATTTAAAAAAAAGAAGTCATGAATTTGAAAGAGGGCAAAGACAGTATATGAGAGGATTTGGAGGAAGAAAAGGGAATAGATAAATAATGTAATTATAATATCAAAGATTGAAAGAAGTAATTAAAAACGAGAGATAGTGCCACACTTCTTGCTCTGCAAAAGCTTCAAGAACTGAGTAGGAGTTGGAGGAAGGATAGTTATTCCAATAGAAGTAGTCCTTGTTTACCAAGGATTTTCTCAGTCGAGTGTGAATTGGGCTAGCCTGGAACAAGCAAGGTTGAAGTCTCCTTGTGTTTGGGTTGATGGCAGAAGAGCAGAAGAGAAAGAAAGAGCCAACACAATCTCTCTAGCACCAGGAGGCTCAGTTTTGCAGAGACACACTCAGGTCTTATGTCAGGAAGATTAATAGTGAATGTTTACCACCATAACAAGAACAAAACTCAATATTTATTAGTTGCTATGAAGACAATGGGCTGTCCTTCAACTGGAGGCCTTGTAATTTTTGTAGTGCCCTTTTAACTTTGAGTGATGTTTGATGTAATAGCTCAATTATGTGTCAAAACACTTTATATTATTTACATTTTACTTCATTTTTGATAGTATTTGTTTTAATTAATATATAATTACATCATTTTCCTCGAACCTTTTTCGGTCCTTTCTCTCAACTCCTCCCATTCCTCCCTTACTCCCTCTCACATGCATGGTGTTTTTTTTCTTTGTTTATTATTGTAACACACACACGTGCACATGTGCATGTACTCACAAACACAGCCTGCTGAGTCCTTTTTGCATTGTTGTATATGATTTCAGGGCTGAGCACCTTCTATCTGATAACAAGTTAGGGAGGTTTATTTCTGGAGAAGACCAATCTTTCCTCTCTCAGCAGTTGTTAATTGCCTATAGTTCTTTGTATGATGTGAGCCCTGGGGGATTTCCCTCTTCCATGTCAGAATATCCACTAGTGCTGTGTGTTGCTTATTTTCTTAGGTACATGAGATTAATAATCATACCACTGTGCACGTGCTGGGTGCTAATATCAGAGATCTGAAACCAAGTCAGAAGAATTTGTAAACTCATTTTCCTCTATATTTTTTTCTTGACAATTCAGAATAGAGCTTACTGGTAGAATGTTCGCTAGTTTATATAAGGCCCCAAGTATCATTCCAAACACAGCAAAATAAAGTTATATCTTTTTATAAAGTTGATAGTGTACATAAACATTTGGCACATGTGAAGAAAAGTATGTTTTAAATAGCATTGATACTGACCTGTTTGGTCTGTTTTATTATTTCAAAGATTTATTTTATTTCTAACTGTACATGAGTGCAGGTACTAGCAGTGGACAGAAGAGGACGCCAGATGTTCTTGAGCTGGAGTTACATGGTGTATTGCAGCCTGATGTGAGTGCTGAGACCTAGGCTCGCCTGTCCTACAAAGCAACATGGTTTCAGCCACCAGGTCTCTCTAGCCGCTGTTTGTCATTTACAAACAAAATGTCAGAGAGTCTCCAGCTGGTACCTAAATCTTCTGTCCCTCATTGACAGTCTCTATGGCCTCATATCCTTTCCATGAGACATGCTTAAACTTTTGCCCTGACAGTGTTGATCCCTCTTTTTGTAAGAACTAGGATGACCTAGTAAGAAGCGGAGACTTTGAAATTGTCACCCTCCAGGTCATGTGAACTCATGTGCAAGAATCATGGGACTACCTTAGTAACAGTTTAGTCCCGTGATGCCTGGCTGTTTCTCAGGCTCCCCTTAAACATGCCTTACACCACACCCTCCTCTATCTGAAATGCCTGAATAATTTGGAAATGGGAATTGATATTTATATTTAATAGAAGTTTCTTAGCTAGAGGAGAAATTCAAGTCTGTCCACACTTGGTTTTTTTTTTTCTTGCAACCACTACAAACTATATAATTACTATTGATAGAGTTATTTATAGAAGTGAATGACAGTTTAGTAATGATTTGTTTTGGAAGGTAGGTTTTATGTGACACATTTTTGTTACTCATGGTTTTAATAATGACATTACTTTACTATATATCAATACTAGAAGCTCTGTGCCCCCAGGATACCTACAAAAACTCCTATAGGTACAATGACTCTTAGTTTGATTCTGATGATGGGACAGAAATCAATCAACATTTGGGGAATACGAGTTTAGACAGAATTCCATTCAACTTTTTTTGAGATTTTCTTCTGTACTTACAGTATCAAAAAAAATGAAAGAAAGAAAATTGTCTTCACATTTTAGCTGTTCATATAGATAACGGCATCAGAAGACAGATGCCTGTTAAGTCCCTTGATGTTGCCAGTGTCACCGTGCTGCACTATTTCTCTAGGATATTCTGCTAGTGCTGATTAAAGAGCCGTTCACTGAGAGTGGCTTTGAACTATTGAGTACTGAAAGTTTCACACCCAGGACACCGGCTGGTAATGTCCACATGGTAAAGGTCAGGACCACTGCCACCTCACCAAGGCTTAGCCCTTCTGGCTTCCTAGTCTACACATAAGGTCCCACTGCCACTATTTACCATGCTACCAGCACCTCAGTTTTGCACTGGATAATGTGATGGGGGCTTTATATATTTGACATTTTATTGTTCACTTTCCTTGCCTCCATTCTACGAATCTAAACTAAAGACTGAGTGCTACCGTGAAAGGACACATGAACAAAGGCTCATGGTCTCCTGCCATCTGGAGTAAAGGGGCCATGGAACAGGCTGGCAGTGTCCATAGTAACAGTTTCCGTGTCCTGATTTCACTACAGGATGTATGGGCTCCCTGATGGTGAAAGGGCTGCTCAGGTGTAGGCACCTGAGTCTGGCAGTGTCATGCTCACCTGTTGAGGTAGATGATGGCTCTGAGGGTACATACAATACAGGATGCTAACAGTCACCTAAATTTCATGGAAATTTAGAGAAGACACAGAGTGTGGGCCTACAAACAACACATGGTACAGGCACCTGTGATTTTCCTAGGTCAGTTATTCAGTACTCAGGGCCATCCCCTGGGAAACTGGATTGCAGCTCATGGAAAATGGATGTGTTTGGGATAGAGTGAAATATGCCTCATCTTTGAGGGAAGGATGAGTTTTCTTCCCACATTTCTTCACAGACTGGACCCCAAGTTGCAAATCTTGTTGAGACGCTGGTGATGATGGACAGGCATTTCTAGGAAATCAGTGACCACAAAGCCTGACTAAAGGCGGGAAGAAGAATCTTTCTCTGGAAAGTCCCCATGTCTGCCAGCCACCTTTCATCTCTGCAGGCTCAGTGAGATCTTTGGAAGTATGATCTTGGGAAGCAAGAAACATATTAACTAAATAATTAGAGGTTAGCATTGAACAAGGAGAGTGGAGTTCCCACACTACTTTTTATTTTGTGCTATCAAATATCTATCAATGTAACTGGAAACACATTAACTGTGGAGAACCAAACTATGCAAGATTATCTGTTAAAAAAAAACCAAACAAACAAAAAATTAAAGGTGCTGCATCCAAATCAAACTTGTATTAAAATCTTTTTCATACTTTTGACTTTGCTAAAAAGATTTTGCTTAAAATGCATTATTAACTTGGAGTTCCTGCCCAAGGCAGAGTCACCTGGGATAAATAAATAAACCACAAATGCAGAATAATGGTCAGAAACGCCACTCACTGGTGATTCTCTTTCACAGCCGTTGGAGGAATTTTCTAATACAAAACAAAGTTAATGGGATACTTGGCTCACGGTGGTGATGATAAGTCTGCTGGAGGAGCTGAGGGACAGGCTCTTAACTGAGTGTATTGTCCCACGGTTCCTCATCACTGATCAGCAACTGCTCACCCAGGTCCTGTATTCCTCGACTGACTTCATTGTGTCTTATCCGTGTCTTCCTGGAATGACATTGTCCTGTTTGCTGCTGCGTTCTCTCTCACCCTGTGTAAGTGGAATGCCACACAGTAGGCTAGCAGAGTACAGATAGCAGCAAAGTAGGGAGTTCATTAAATTGAGATATGTCCACATTTATCACAGATCTGGGCCATTTTTATTCACTTTGCTGTCTTCATGGAGGTATACTACAAGCCTGTCTCTGTCACTCTGGGCTCCTCTGTTTCCTCTTGTCATTATTGTTACCCTATGACTTTGCTCACCTTGACCGTGGTAAAAAACACTGCTATGAATATGACCACTTTTCCTATGTACTTGGGGTCTGGCCCAGTCACCAAATGAGTGGCATCAAAACAATGTGACTACCCAGCTCTGTCATTTACTTTTGGTATTATTTTAGTTGCATGGAATCACAGGCTACAGTTTGATAATTTGGTAGATGTGCACCTTGCGTAAAGATCAAGCCGGGGCAGTGAAGAGACAGCTACTGCTCTCTTGTCTCTGCTCCAGATGCTGCTAAGATGAGGGTGAGTGTGCAAAGCCCTGGTTTCTAGTTCCTCTCTTTGTTCATTATTGAGTTTTCTCCTCCGGTCTCAACTCTGCTTTCACCTTTCCTATGCTCTTTTAACTTCATCTTTCATGTTTACACAGTTCTTTTCTTTTTTTAAAAAAGAATTCATTTTCGTTTTTAGACTGTGTCTTGATGTGCCACCCAGACTAGCTTGAATACCTAGCTCTCATGGGATGGAAAGATAAGTGTGTGCAAGGGCATCGATTTTTCTAAGACTTCCTTTGACATTTCGGTTCCTTCTGTCTTTCATGTCCTTGAGCCTCTGTGAGGCAGTGGCTCCTTTCTTTCTAAGTTGACTCTTCATAAAGAGGATTATCTTTGGATTTCACTGACTGTGAAACAAATATTTTTGAAGAGTTGTATCTGTCCAAACCATGTGCCAAACTTTGACTGTAATTGCCAAAACAGAGAGTAACTCTTTCAATGGCATTACCTTTACAGTGGATATCATAAGTGATCTAAAGATGATTAAAAGCATATAGGAAGGTGTGAACAGACTGTACACAAACAATAACCTCTTTACCCAACACTACCCTCTTTTATATAAGGAACTTGACCACTGTGGAATTGAATTATCCCCAGGGGACCCTGGAGTCAAATCTCAGTGCATGATCTAGTCTTCTGAGGGTTGCTCTTTCATGAAGTCACAGGTCTAAGTTCTTTCTGCTCACAGATTATTTCAGAAAGCCACAATCTGTGATGCTTATATGACAGAATAAATACCATCAATGGCTTTCTTGTTTCACAGGATGTCCACAGCATAACTGAGAACATGGCTACCATTCTTTCAAGAGAAATGTCTGGTAGGATCAGAAGTTATCTAGGTTTCATGAAATGAAAGTTGCCTAGAAAATGGAATATGGTTTAGTCAAGAATCCATCCAGATAAACTTTGGGAAAGTTTCTGAGAGATTATAATCATGCTGTGATTGGCAACGCATCAGATGTGCATGCTTTTGTTAACTGCACTCAATCATATCCAGTTATATGCAGTTATGAATTATGGCACCTGTCCTAACACTGTTTTTCCTCTTTGCTAGAATTGTATCTTGTCTTAATTTATTCTTTCAAATTCATTAGAAATGAGCCTTTAGGAATAAACTAAAAATAAAGTCATGTTTCCAAGTTTCAAAACTGTCTGCTATTATTTACAAAAAGTACATATCCCAGTAATATTGCCAGAGAGTTACTAAATTAGCCCACAGAGGAATTAAAGTCATTTGAAAATTCTGAAGTATCTGGATATATGTAGTTTCTAAAAGCAAAATAATTTTTATTAGTCAAAACTCCTTGCTAGTTGTTTATCACGTGAACAAAATATCTGTGTATTAAAGCATTCTCAGGACCTCAAGGATGAAGAACACTTGAGCATCTTCTACAGGATAGCAAGGTAGTGTGTGTCTTATCTTGCTGGTGAGGTTAATGGAATGGATTTGGGATTATTTGGGGGGGGAATTGTGGGATGTTTCTAGTCTTTAAAATCATTGAAGTATAACTTTCTTTTTCTGTATAACTATAAATCTGAATATAATATTATTTAATATAAAATGGCTCATGTAAGAACCTATACTAATCTTTGAGTAAATACTCAAAATATGACATGTATTACATGGATTTACTATGTAGTATGGTGTGGTTTGAATATGTAATGCCCCCATAGGCTCTTCTGTCTGGATGTCTGAACACTTACTCCCCAGCTGAGGCCAGGCTTTAAGGTGGGACATACATTACAGAAGTGGATCACTGAGGTGGGCCTTGAGGTTTCGTTGTCATTTTAACCAAAGCACACTTCCTGTTGTCTCTTTGGTTCCTAACTGTGGACTCCCTATGTCCTGTCCCCTCAAACTTCTGTATC
>JAQHUG010000220.1:3143827-3176771 GCA_028555095.1 Dicrostonyx torquatus | reverse complement strand
CAATGTCCCAAAACACATTCCTCTGGTCGCAAACAGAAAACCGAGTTTAGCAGTCAGCATGCAAGCTGGAAGCAAGAGAGCCCAAAGATCTGCTGCGGCTTTTTTTTTTAAAAGAAAACCACGCCCCAGTGGGCTGGTATCTTAAAATTCGGCAAGAGAGCGAAAGCTCCTACAGCACTAAGAGAGACAAACATAGATCTAATCTGCATGGGAAGTAGAAGAAGACAAGATCTCCTGAGTAAATTGGGAGCATGGGGGTCTTGGGGGAGGATTGAAGGGGGGATGGGAGAAACAGAGTGGAGAGCAGAAAAAATATAGCGATCAATAAAAATCAATAAAAAAACTTAACTGTAGTTGATAGTATTGTTTTATGTAAAAAACAATTTTCCTCCTATTATTGTGAAAAGCTGCAAGATACGCAAACTTTCACTAGGAATATTCAGTAAACAAAAGGAAAATAAATACATGTCCCCTAAATGTCCATTAGGTTCTACTTGGAAGGACTCCCTTACCTGAGAACATGTAATGTAACATTTTTAACCTTAGCAAATCTTTCTGAGTAGTTTGTAATGAATGACTGAGTGATTGACTTGCATCATGTACTTACTTTGCTTCTACACCCAGCTCTCCAGAGTAGGTACTTTACTTTCTTACACCTAACAACATTAATGTCTGTCGTATTAAATTCTGTGAAAGCAGAATGTTAAAAGCATTAGTTAGTGTTAAACATCCTGACCAACCCCTGGTTTCTCACCTCAAAATGAGAGGTGTGGTGGTTTGCATAAGCATGGCCCTGGTAGGTTCATGTATTTAAATGCCTAGGGAGTAGCACTATTTGAAAAGATTAGGAGGTGGGGCCTTGATGGAGGAAATGTGTCACATTAAGCATCCAAACCATGCCCAGGGACTCTCTCTGCTGCCTGCCTATCTGAATGTAGACCTCTCAGCTCTTTCTCCAGCACCATGTCTGCTTGCATGCCCTCTTGCTTCCTGCCATGCTGATAAGGAGCTAAACCTCTGGAACTAAAAGCATGCCCCAGTTACAGGCTTTCCTTTATGAGAGCTGCCACAGTCATGGCATTTCTTCACAGCAACAGAACATGGACTAAGACACAAGGCATTCACTGCAGTCATGCACCAACAGATTTTTTTTTTACACTTCAGCTCTTGTTGCTAAAATTCTAATGAAATTCACACATTAATATCCAATTACCCACCCTATATTTAGTTTGCAATTTTGCATTCATTTCTCATCACAGACTAAAAGAAGTTGCAGAGAAAATGGACTGTGTTTTCCCAAAGAAACATTACTGTTTAAAGGGAAAAGAAGAGTTTTATTGTCTATCTCCAGGTCATTCATATTACGACCTAAATCGATTTAACCATTAACAGTTGCCTGACTTATGACTTTGTCAGGGCTTATCTCCAATCTGTTTGAAGTCTGAGGGACATTAAGAGGAATGCTGCCTAGTGCCAGGCAGCAATTGTAGCACTGACAAAGGTTTTTGGAATCATTTATTTGCAAACAATTCCCTGCTCTAAGACAAGCTTAGCTCAAAAGGTCTTATCTTGTAGATGCATTATCCAGAATTTAGGCAAAGTAGATTTCAAAGTGAAATAAATGATGGGATAATAAAAAACACAGATTTACATAATCTAAGATTGAATGTGATGTTATTTAATTTTTACAAAACACCTTTTCATATATGCATTTGGTAAGCACGAATAGCTGTAAAATCTAACTCACGAGCCAAATGGAAGACACATGCAGAATCTGTCAATGGTCACATTGGGGGAAATTGCAATTTATGGGAAGATAGAAAGTACTTTGTGTTTATCCATTTTTGTTATTGTGAAACAAACCTGGAAGGAAAGGCAATAATAGAAATTAAATGAACCCCATCTTAAAGAGAATGTGTGTATACATGTGAGTCAGGTGGTCAGAACAGATTCTGAAAGCAAGTGTGTCTTACAGCATCACTCACAGGGAGGGTGTACTCACGGTTTGAATATACAGTGCCCCTCCCCCTGAAGATTCAGCACTGTAGCCATGGTTACTAATACTTCTGTGTACACAGGCAATTGGATCATAAGAGCTCTGACCTAATCAATGGAACAATTCACCCATGGGGTTCCAGAGTTGTGTTGGAAACCGTGGGAGGTAAGGCCTCATTGAGAATAAGAGCCATGCCTTTGACATCCCGCTGAGGACTCCTGGTTTTGGTTCCTCACTCCTGCCTGCTCCCTGACCACTATTAGGTAAGGAACGATCCTGTCATGCTTTGCCCTAGCTCATACACAGACACAAGAGAACAAAGTGAGAATGAATTGAGACACCCAAATCCCCGAAATGAACACTTCCTCCTTTCCATTGTTAACATGGGATGTATTCAGGTCTGGGTGGCTGGGAAACGAAAAAGCAGTCTCTGTTTACATGTTGTCCTCTTAGGAAGTTTGTAGAGGTGGCACAGAACTGCTGGCCCATGATTGAAGGCAGCATGCCAGCCTTCTGTTCATGGACACAGCTTTGGATTAATGAATAGAGGCATCGATTGTGGCACATATGATACATGAACCAGTCCATCCCACCCCCTGACATCCCACATCACACACAGGAGTTGCTGACATCACTCAAATCCATTCAAATGATTGGAAGTCTTCAAATGGCCTAGAGAGATGTGCAGTTCAGATTTCAGTGAGTCATGTGAGTTAAAGACATAGTGTTCTTCATGGAGACCCCAGTTACATGGAAAGGCCTGAACTACTCAGCACTGGATCCTGTGTCCCCCCCACCCCCGCACTTCCCAATCCTAACCCCTGTGTGTGCATTTCATTGTGTGTGCATTTTGTTTGTGTGCATTTGGGGGGGGCTCAGTTCATTCATTTAATCCTGAAGCACTCCATTCTCTTTTATGGACTGAGTCAATTGTCACAGCCCCTCAGAACACCCACAGTCCTCTGGAGTCTGCATACATTTCATTAAGTTGAATGTGGAGGACTCACAGAGACTCGGTGTTAAATGGCATTTAGTAAGGTCAAAGCTTGTCAAAGTTCCAGTTTGCTTAAAATTGAAAAAGTGTCCGGATGGATAGGAGATAACTTCTATGCCATTATTTTATTGTATTAGTTTTCAAATTTTTGATATTGTATAGTTAATTTATAATACAAATTTTGGTAATTAACTGTCATATTTTTGAACCTTAATTTAACATTTTTACTTACAAAAAAGGGATCCACACTGACTATGAACTGTGATTTATTTAAATAGATTGTTTCCTCTTGAAAAAGTAATTTTGGCAAGATATCTATTAAAAAAAGTAGTTTTGGTAGAATTCTGCACTGAAACCATCTAGCCTTGGGATGGTTTCAGTGCAGAATTCTACCAGACTTCAAAGAAGAACTAATACCTATACTCCTGAAATTGTTCCACACAATAGAAACAGAAAAAAACATTGCCAAACTCTTTTTATGAGGCTACAGTTACCCTGATACTCAACAAATACTCAACCAAGAAAGAGAATTTATTATGGACCAAGCTCCCTCATGAACATTGATGCAAAAATACTCAATGTAATACTGGCCAACCAAATTCAAGAACACATCCAAAAAATTATCCTCCATGATCAAATTGGCTTCATTCCAGAGATTCAGGGATGGTTCAACATATGAAAATCTGTCTACATAATACACCATATAAATAAACTGAAAGAAAAAACCATACGATCATCTTATTAGATATGAAAAAAAGCCTTTGACAAAACCCAACAGCCTTTCATGGTAAAGGTTTTAGAGAGATTAGGGATACAAGAAACGTATTAAACATAATAAAAGCTATATAGGGCAAACTGACAGTCAACATGAGATTAAATGGAGAGAAACTCAAATCACAAAAATCAGGAAAAAGACAAGGCTGTCCACTCTCTCTGCTGTGCAAAACTGCCTATCTACGCTCTATGTGCTACCATACAGTTCACGAGCTTCGGGCAAGGGGCTGGAGGTTGAAACATACAAAGACACACAGACAGAGAGACAGCACAGACAGAGAGACATATGGACCTCTAGTCACTGGTAAGAAGCCCTTTAGTCAATAGCACCACGGAAGCTTATAAACCCAACAGTCAGGTGGGCCAACAGGTGAACACCTTATCCTCTGATCCTCAAGGCAACACGTGCCCGTGAAGCACAGCTTTCAGTAACTCAGATCAGAAGTAAAGATCTCTAGCAGGGAAGAGCAGCTGGAGGCCAGGACTACAAATGGTCCCAACATCTCTCCATATCTAGTCACATAGTTCTTAAAGTTCTGGCTAGAGCAGTAAGATGACAAAAGGAGACCAAGGGGATACAAATTGGAAAGGAAGATGTCAAACTTTAGCTATTTGCAGATGATATGATAGTGTACATAAGTGATCAAAAAGAATTCTATCAGGGAACTCCTACAGCTGATAAATACCTTTAGTAATGTGACAGGATAGAAGACCCACTAAAGAAAAACCGGTAGCTCTCCTATGTACAGATGATAAAAAAAAACTGAGAAAGAAATCGGAGAAACATCACCTGTTAGGATAGCTACAAATAACATAAAATACCTTAAGGTAACACCAACCAAAGAAGTGAAAGATCTGTATGACAAGAACTTTAAGTCTCTGAAAAACAAAATTGAAGATCTCAGAAAGCAGAAAAAATCTCCCAGGCTCTTGGATAGGCTCAACATAATAAAAAATGGCAATCTTACCAAAAACAATGTACAGATTCATTGCAATCCCCATCAAAATCCCAACACAATTCTTCACAGACCTTGAAAGAACAATACTCAACTTCATATGGGAAAACAAACATCCAGGATAGCCAAAGCAATCCTTTAAAAAAAGGAATTTCCAGAGGCATCACCATCCCTGATATCCAGCTCTTTTATAAAGCCACAGTAATGAAAACTGTTTGGTATTGGCATAAAAACAGACAGGGGGACCAATGGAATCAATTTATTTTTCAATAAAGAAGCTAAAATTATACAATGGAAACAAAGAAAGCATCTTCAACAAATGTTGCTGGTATAACTGAATAGTAACATGACAAGAATGCAAATGGATCCTTTTCTATCCCCATGCACAAACTCAAGCCCAAATGGATCAGAAACTTCAACAAAAAAATCCGGCCACACTGAACCTTATAGAAGAGAAAGTGGGAAGTAACCTTGAATGCATTGGCATAAGAGACCACTTCCTAAATATAATACCAGTAGCACAGACACTGAGAGCAACAATAAATAAATGGGACCACCTGAAACTGAGAAGCTTCTGGAAGGCAAAGGAAACAGTCAAAAAGACAAAACAGTAGCCAACTGAGTGAGAAACTATTTTCATCAATCCTATGAAAGACAGAGGATTGATCTTCAAAATATATAAAGAACTCAAAAAAACTAGGCATCAAAATACCAAATAATTCAATTTAAAAAATGGAGTACAGATCTAAACAGAGAATTCTCAACGGAAGAATTTCATATGGCTGAGAAGCACTTGAGGAATTGCTCAACATCCTTAGCCATCAGTGAAATGAAAATCAAAACGACTCTAGGATATCATCTTACACCAGTCAGAATGGCCAAGATCAAAAACACCAATAATACCTTATGCTGGAGAGGATGTGGGGTATTGGGAACACTCCTTCATTGCTAGTGGGAGTGCAAACTCATACAGCCACTTTGGAAATCAGTATGGCAGTTTCTCAGAATATTGGGAATCAATTTTCCTCAGGACCTAGCAATACTATTCTTATATACCCAAAGAATGCACACTCATACCACAAGGACATTTGCTCAGCTGTGTTAATAGCAGCATTATTTGTAATAGCCAGAATCTGGAAACAACCTAGATGCCCGTCAATGAAAGAATGGATAAAATGACATCTTGAAATTTGTAGGCAAATGGATGTAACTAGGAGAAAAACCATCCCGAGTGAAGTAACCCAGACCCAGAAAGAGAAACACGGTATGTACTCACTCATATGTGGATATCAGACATAAAGCAAAGGATAACCAGCCTATAGTCCACGACCTCAGAGAAGCTAGGTAACAAGGAAAACCCTAACAGAGACATACATGAATCCCACTGGGAAGGGGAAATGGACAAGATCTATTAAAAAATTGGGAGCATGGTGAGGGGAGAAGATAGGGCAGAAGGGGAGGGAAAAGGGAGAAGGGGAGGGGAGAGGAGAGCATGAGGGAATGGATGGTCAAGAGTCAGAAGGACAGAAAGGGAGAGCAAGGAAAGAG
This sequence comes from Dicrostonyx torquatus, assembly GCA_028555095.1. Classification (NCBI taxonomy): domain Eukaryota; kingdom Metazoa; phylum Chordata; class Mammalia; order Rodentia; family Cricetidae; genus Dicrostonyx; species Dicrostonyx torquatus. The sequence continues at coordinate 3,170,503 of JAQHUG010000220.1, read as the reverse complement.
ACATCTTTCCTTATGGGTTTAGCAAGCAACCTGGCACTAGGGAATTTCCTAGGAATTCACAAGGATGACCCCAGCTAAGATTCTAAGCAATAGTGGAGAGGGTGCCTGAATTGGCCTTCCCTGTAATCAGATGGATGACTACCTTAATTGTCATCATGGAACCTTCATCCAGCAACTGACTGAAGCAGACGCAGAGATACAGAGCTAAGCACTGGACTGAGCTCTGAGAGTCCAGTAGAAGAGAGGGAAAAGTGATAATATGAACAAAGGGGTCAAGACCATGATGGGGACACCCACAGAATCAGCTGACCTGAGCTAGTGGGAGCTCACTGACTCCAGACTGACAGTGGGGGAACCTGCATAGGTCCAAACTAAGGCCCTCTAAATGAATGTGGGTGACAGTTGTGTGGATGGGGCAGTCTGCGGGGCCACTGGTAATGGGACCAGGACTTTGCCCTAGTGCTTGCACTGGCTTTTTGGAGCCCATTCTCTTTGGAGGGATGCCTTGCTCAGCCTAGATATAGGGAGGAGGGCCTTGGTTCTGCTTGAAAGTGATGTGCCAGATTTTGTTGACTCCCCATGGGAAGCTTTACCCTCTCTGAAGTGGATGGGGGTGGGGTAGGGAGAAGATGGGGAGCGGGAGAAAAGGAGGAAGTGCGAACTGGGATTGGTATGTAAAATGAGAAAAGTTTGTTTTAAAATCAAAATGTAGTTTTTACAAGGAAATCTATATCTATAAAAAAGTTATGACAAAGACATCTATATCTATAAAAAGTAATTTTGACAAAGATATCCCTATCTATAGAGAGGGTGTGTGTGTTGGCATATAAAAATATGGGTGTGTTTGGACATGTGTATGTGGTATGCATACTGATATGCATACCCTTGATCCATGCTCTCTTCCTGAATGTGAAGCTCTCCATTTTCACTGGCCTTGCTGGCCAGTAAGCTCCAGGGATCTCTTTCTGTCCCTCTACAGTGGGGTTATAGGCACACATCTCCATGCCTGGCTTTTATATGAAGTTTCATACTCAGGCCCAGTGTTTGCACAGGCCTCCTCCCCACCCCTGATTAATTGTTTTCTAAAATAATTTTTAAAAATTTAATTAAAATATATTTACCTCACCTGCCCCTTTTAAAACTTCTTCCATGGCCTCTAGTGGTCTCTTCCCTCCTATGCTCCACCTAATTCCCTCTTAAGCTCGTCCTTTTTCTTCAGTTATTATTGTTACATACACACACATATGCATCTTGATAAAACATTTTACAGATAAAAATTTTCAAACCATTTTCTTGTTTTAATATAAGCCAGGCACAAAAGATATCACACAGGCAATGTATTAGCTCAATTTTTAGGCAAGGTGACCTGAAAGTTGAATTTAACCACAGGGTAATAAAAGCCCAACTCTATATAACTAAATAACCAGAATAGCATAACTTAATTTCTGTAACGCATCTTCGGTGAGCAAGCTTCTGAGGCCAGCTGTTGCAAATGGGACTCACAGACTACAGTGGAAGGAGCAAAACCCACTTCAACTGTAACCCACAGCGCCCAGTGGGAGGGGCACAAACCTACGGGCTTGTCAGTCGCCCTTCCAGGGACAAGGATGAAGATGACTTCGGAAGAAAAGACGGGAAGCAAGGGGTAGAACATAAGCTAATGAGACTATAGAGGGGGTGAAAGGGAGGTAAAGGTGTGTGGGACTACGCTTTGGATTTTAATAATTTGTGTGATGTTCATGATGGCGCGTGCTTTTTGTGCCTGATTGAGCACAGATAATCCTCATGCAGGCCCAGTGAGGTAATGAGGTCACCACACTTCCCCTGCTACCTCCCAAACCCTCAGCAGACTCAAGCGTGTCTCCGAGGTAGGGACACATTGGACGTTACATTTCAGCCACGGCAGTCCATTGCATCTGTCTTCCGTAACTACACAGAGGAAAAGCTTTCGGTATTGTGGTTTGCCCTGGGAGACTGTGTGTCTCTTGTGTTTCTCTGGCTACTACCTTTGCGCAGCCACGACAATGTTCCCACATGCTGTCTCCATGGTGTTTGTTGTTAGGGGAGTTTTTGGAAGCTTTTGAGTATAAGTTGTTTGTTTCTATTTTGGTGATGCTGATTTGATCTTGTCACTCATTTAAACTAAATTATATGTAAACACAGACCTATGTTTTAACCATTTTCCAGACATAACTCAGACATTCCCATTACTTGGTAGCTCTGATTGGCATAAATTCCTTTAGCTCATGTATCAATGGTTCCATTTCTTTCAGTCTCATTTTCATGACACCAGCTGCACTTACTATTTCAAATATATTTTTCTAGCCTTCGAAGCATTTTTTTGACTTTGTGAATCCCATTTCCCCACACTTTCATCCAGCATGCCATCTTTTGGCTCCCTAGACATGCCATCATGGCTTCATGATCTGTGGCATGCTCATAGCAGCGTCAGGAGCCACTGAGTGTGGCTTCTTCGTCTGGATCTTTTTACCTTACTTTCTTTTTAACTTATTTTAAATGATATGGTTCTGAAGTAAAGATGGTAAAGGATTGATAACTTCAGTCCAGTCAGGACGCAGACCTGGACTGATCTGTCATAGTCACCAGCATGCTGATGTCCCTTCTTCCTCAAGTTTCTTTTCCCTGGGACTGACTGTGAACCTGCTGTCTGAACCCATAAAGTAGAACTTGAAACTCAGCCCCTCCTCCCATCACAGATAAGTTAATCTGTTGATCCCATTCACTTCTGCAATTCCTCAGTGGTCTGGTGAAGACCCTATAAAGAGGTCTGAAGTTTGTCAGTAAGCTTGGGTTATTTAAGTCTCTCTTAATAAGATAATAAATGTATTTATCATTGATTAAGAACATATTAGCACCCAGTATTAATAATGTAACCTTTTATTTTGGTGAATGAATAAAACATGATTTCAGAAATCTAATCTGAAGAGAGGGAACAGGGCTTAGACATAGCTGTTGTTTTCTGCATTGAGCTTGGGCGACTTATGAAAGAGCCAGTGACCATCTTCCACAGGAAACTGTAGCAAGAGAGGTAAGAATGAAAGGAAATCCTGTGATAGTCCTGGCATGAATGGAAAGATTCAGAAAGGAGGTCCATGGAAGATCTAGTCAGCTAAAAACCCATTCAAAATTCACTATTTTACCCAGGCATGTTGGCACATACTTTTGACCCCAACATTCAGGAGGCAGAGGTAGGCAGCTCTATGTGACTCACAACCTAGTTTACACAGTGAGTTCCAGAATGGCCAGGGCTATGTAGAGATATCCTGTACCGAAAATAGAAATTAAAGCTCCCTGATTATATCAGAGGAGGAAGAGAATTCATCTAATAGGGCCATCTACTAATGAGGCTTGCTTTAGCTCAACTGTCTTGAAAATTTCCCACAATGCTTTCACAGTTATCTGTGCCCTGGATCTTCAGGTTAGACTCAAATATCAGGAAAGAACACTGATAGCTGCTGGGCACAATTTTTAAGAGTTAGATGAAAGGACTGTTTTCACAGGAGCTTCCAGACAATCTAGGGTTCATTTTAACCAGAACATCTTTGAATTGAACAACAAATTCGGAGACTGAAAGCTTTTGCCAGCTTTACTATATTTATGTTCTCATGTCCTAGAGACTGAGGTCAACAAAAGAACAACCTGACTGAAGGTACATGAGGGAGGAAGAAAGCATCAGGGCAAATAACACACTAATCAAAATAAAAGAAACAATGCCAGCAACAGTGGTACACACCTTAATTTCAGCACAGAGGACACAGGTAGGCCAATCTAGGCTACATAGAGAAGTCCAGACTGACCCAGGTCTATACTAAGATCCTGTCTCAAAATTGAAACAAAACAGAGCAACCAAACAAGCTGGAAGCAGATGCACACACGGACGTGTGGGGAGAGTTTTCTGTAAACGGCTTTAAGAATATAAATAACCTCTCTGAGGTATTTGAACTGCATTCAAGTCAAAAAATGGCAAATTCTATAGAATTCTTAGATATTGAACTGATAAAGGCTGATGGGTCATTGTTCTCCTGAATATTGTTTCCAGCCAGTGAGAATAGTAATTTCTGCTATAATACCTGTATGAAATTGCAAAGCTTCTCAAGAGTGAGTCAGCCTTCTTCATGCAATGTTTAATTAAATGATCATTCCAATTCAGTGGAATGTGCACTTTTTCCAAGGAAGTTTAATACTTTTCCATTTCCAAGATGCTTGAGTCAATTTCTTACAAGTGATTCATGTAGCCAGTTGTTGAAGGGAGTGGGCCCATTGTTCTGGCCGCCTGGCTAGCTTATACCCCTAATAATCACACAGAAACTGTATTCATTTAAACACTGCTTAGCCCATTAGTCCTAGCCTATTATTGGCTAATTCTCACATCTTGATTCAACCCATTTCTATTAATCTGTATGTAACCACGAGGTCGTGGCTTACTGGGAATGATTCAGCATGTCTGACCTGGCAGCTCCATGGTGGTTCTCTCCATCTGCCCTTCTTCCCAGCATTCAGTTCTGTCTACTCTGCCTACCTAAGTGCTGCCCTATCAAAAAGCCAAGGCAGTTTCTTTATCCAGCCAATGAGAGCAACATACAGACAGAAGAACCTCCTACACGATATTCTTGTCTAAATGGGTTCTTATTACATATTATTTGCCAAATACCTAAAAAAGTTAGCTATTTCTAAAAGTTTTCTTTTAAAAAATTGATTTACTGCCATGACAGCAAAGTAAATGTATTTACTGGACCACACAAATGATGTTTAGATTGAACCTTAAATACAATGGTGAGCCAGAATTTTTTTATTTGCTCTTTTATGAACCTATATATCTATTCAAACCAAAAATGAGGCTGCAGAATGAACAGAAATAACTTCTCTAGGATGTCAAAGAAAATCTTCCCTTAGTTTATATGCTTTAGATATTGGAGCAATGTAAAGCCAACACTTGTTTTCCTTTTGTTTTAAGGAACAACTTGCAAGACAAGGGAGCTTCCACACTCTTCAGAGCTGGAGAGCCTTCCGAGAACAGCAAGGAGGCTGTGTATTGAAGTAGGAATATAAATACCTCAACATCACCCTCTATACTAGGTGCTTTTGTCAGGAAGCATCCTGTATGTTTCTATTGGGATACAGATGATGCTTCTCATCTCATGATAGTTTCCCAACATGATATAGAAAGTAACTGGTGAAGATTTTGCACAAGAGGAATAGAGTTTCCAGGGATATGTCTTTAAGTCCTCCTTGTTGGACATTGTTGTGGGATATTCTAATCACACTCTGACGCTCCTGAGACTGCCCAATAAAGTTATGCCTTTTATCAGGGGGTGAGCTAGTGACTAGCTGACTGGAATTGGCCATAGAGAAGCCAGAAATTTGCATAGAGAAGACACACAGGAAGGAAAATACAGGGACTAGAATTTGAGCTCACTTGGTTCTGGAAGAAAGGATGTGATGATCCAGGTGCAAAATGAGTTGGACATACAGAATGGGATAGAGGTAAAATCTACAGTGGAACATAGATTAATATTTTTATATTGTAAGAGCTAGTGAAACAAGCCTAAGTTAAGGCTAAGCTTTCATAATTAATAGCAAGTCTCTATGTCATTATTTGGGTGCTGGTTGGTGGAACAAAGAAAGACTTGCTACATAGCATTCCATATTCAACACAGTAATAGTTTTGCTTGGTAATTTCAGTATCTTATGGTCCCATTGTGCTAGTGATTTATAGTCTCATGTGATTATTTTGCAATGCTTCTCTTTATTTTTAAATTGAAGAAATCTTTTTCTGATATTATATTTTTATTTTGTAATTATTTCATTATTTGTGAAATTATGATATTACATAATTCACCCCTTTCCTTCCTCCAATCCTTCCTATAAACCTCTCCTTGCTCTTTAAAATTCATGGCTTTTTTCATTAATCAACACACTCACACATCAATATCTATCTCTTTCTACATATAAATATATTAGCCTCAGGTGAGGTCAAATTCCATGTGAATTTTTATGTAGAGCATGATCTTTATCAGTTAAAACTTCACCTTCACTTTCTATAGACAGACTCCTGATGGTAGAGTTCTATGTTCATAAGGATGCCTTTTCCTCTAAGAAGGGGACTCTGCCATGCACAGTCAAGGCTCTACAGCAGCTCCGCAGTTAAGAATGCTGTCAATGGTGATCACTTAGACTGAAACGGGATGTTTTTATCAAACTCCTCCTCTCATGAGTCAGGGGTCTATACAGGAGTGGAGGTACAGGTTGTTAAGTCAGAGGTGGTGGATGACACCAAGGAAGCATTGTCTTCCACACACGACAGGACTGCTAAACAAATGAACTCACAGACACTGTGACAGATATGAAACTGAAATGAAATTTATGCCTCAGCAATGCTGAAGAATGCATGGGCAGCATGCATATGGCGGTTCTGTTGAATTTGCCCATATTGGGTTTTATGATGTAAGTTGATGAGGACAACTGACCAGGTCTCTTCCTCAAGAGAGCACCAGATCTCATTACAGATGGTTATGAGTCAACATGTGGTTGCTGGAAATTGAACTCAGTATCTTTGGAAGAGCAGGCAGTGCTTTTAACCACTGAGCCATCTTTAAGACAGACAAAATTCCAGCACTGAAGTGAGAAAGTGGCTATTTGCAACTGACAGCTGTTGGGAAAGGGAAAATATATTTTCTGCAATGGAGTATCACTGGATATATAAACCACAATCCAGGCCAGGCTCTATGTCCAGGGGGAGCTGGTCAAAATAAAATGATGTTTGGGGTATTGTTTTTTTCCTATGGGGTTTTTGTTTTATTTGTTTTTATTTTATTTTCCTTTTAGTTTGCTTGTTTTGAGACAGACAGAGAGAGAGAGAGAGAGAGAGAGAGAGAGAGAGAGAGAGAGAGAGAGGAGAGAGAGAGAGAGAGAGAGAGAGAGAAGTTGAATGGGTAGGAGCTGGGAGGGCTGGGANTTGTGTTTGCTTTTAGTTTATTTTTATTGCCATTTTGTTGTTTTGAGACAGAGAGAGAGAGAGAGAGAGAGAGAGAGAGAGAGAGAGAGAGAGAGGAGATAGAGATAGAAAGAGAGAGAGAGAACATGAAGTTGAATGGGTAGGAGCTGGGAGGGCTGGGAGTGAAAAGAATATGATTAAAGTATGTTATATGGAGAACATTAATAAAAATAAATGAAAAGCAGGCTGTTGTTACTGGCACCTTTAAACATACTGTGGTCACTTTTACCATGAAGCAGTGACCACAGGAAGAGCAAGTGGATAAGGGTATCCACTAGTAGGCAACCTTGTGTCCACAGTATCAACCTTCCTTGCAGAAACAGTTCTAACATCAATCAATTCCTTCAGAGGCCAGCGAGATGGTTCAGCAGATAAAGACACTTGCCAGCAAGCCTGGCGACTTGAGTTCCATCCCTGTGACCCATATGATGGGAGGAGAGAACCAACTTATTAAAATTGTGTCCTGACCTCCAATGGGTGTGTTGTGGCATGCCCTTGTGTGAGCATGTGTGCATATGTGCACACAAAATAAACAAAGAAGCAGGAAGTATACATTTCTTCGTGGGCACTGAAATTAATGAGATGAACCTGCCTTAATAAATGGAAATGAATGTGGTGTTAAAAACATGCATTTTGTTCACAAGACTCATTAAGCGGACTACTTAGATTGAATATATGTAGATAGTATTCAGTTCCCCCAGTCATTTTGTTACACATGGAGAAGTTTCTAAGCATCAGTTTTGAAAACCTATACATATAAAATCATAGTTTAATACCTATTTCCATTGCTTTGGAAAATTTTTAGCTTTTTATGGTTATAAGATTTTATCTACCAATATTACCAGAGAAAAATAGTAATGAGGTAAACGTGGCTGACAATCAGTTGGTATCAATGAGTTTTAATTTACTCCTTTCTGTTATCAACTTATTGATAATCCAGTGTGGTATAAGTACTTAATGATGATTTATAATGTATTTATAACATTAATAATTTAACAAGCCATAGTAAACTGATTTATACCTAAAGTTACAAGTTTATTTTTAAGATTTGTTAAGATATACATGCTTCTTTATATGCAAGGCAGAAAGATTATAATAATTGAATCAGTAAGTGGTTATAAATTCTTGCAACCCAGAAGTGAATGCTCTCTAATGGCCGATGACTTCTCAGCAAATGAGTCATGATGCACTTCCCGATCCTGGTGAAATATGAGCGTTCTGGTTGCGCGGGATAACAGGCTAAGTAACAGCATTCTAGATCACTAGTGATTGGCTAGCATACTTCTCCCCAAGGGCTCCTGCCACAGCATCTCATTAGTGTATTAACTGTGTCACCAAAATGGAGCAAGTAAAACCCTCAGATGCTCTGTTCATCTAAGTTACTCATCCCATTTGTTCTTTGCGCCAAGGGAAAAGCCTAACGTTAACACCCTGGAACTCACAGAACAAATGTTCACAGCGATTTCTACTGCTATATGCTAAAAATACCATAATATTAAAATCTGCATATTGATTAGTAAATCTCAGATTATCTGACAATGCTTCTATGGCTGCCATGGGATAGTTGGTATTTATAGTTCTTTACAATTAAAAAAACATGATGAATAAATATAAGATTTCTTTCCTTCTCTTTGTATCTAACATGTCAGTATTTTGATAATCTCTCTAGTGCTAAACTGTTCGGGTCAGAAGACTCCTGCCGTGGTGTGTTCTTAAATGCTACAGTTTCAAATGGCTCCCGTTTGATGGGTGTCACAGCCGGTCAGTCTACTAACAAGCACCGAGTGGAAGTGACTGCAGTGTTTAAGGAGACATTTATGTCTGCAATGTGCCTTCAGGTGATAATCTCTATCACTATCACTACTGAAGAGAGGAATTGTAATAACTCCATTCATGTGAATCTAGAACTCTTTTTTTTTTTTTGATGTCCCAAGGTTGACCACTCTCCTAGCCCCTTCCTGCCCACAGACTGGCCTGAAGCAGTCTTTTTCCTCCAGTATTTCTTAAACCATAATTAAACAAGCAAATCGAACTACTCATTGTGTTGGCTATGCTACAAAATTGAGAAGGAAGCTTGAATTAACCAGATGCAAATATCAACCCTGGAGTTAAGAACTCACAGGTCATTGCTGCAGGTCATAAAACTGAGGACCTAATAATGTTTCTGAAAATCACTATAAGGGTATACAAAATAGACTGTCCTTCTTAGGTCCTGGTGTTCATGGGTCACCACTTATCTTGGTAGCACAAGAACAGCAAACTTGCCCTCTTTCTGCTGCTCATCCGTCATGTATGTCTAGTCACCAAAGCCCAACAAACCTCAGGGCTGAGAAAAACTCTCTCATGGAAAGGAAGAGAAGGAGACTAAAACCCCACAGATTTAGAGCTGGGCATTCACTCTCGTTCCCTTCTTTCTCACATCTGTTTTTGGCCCTTGTCACCCTGAATGGAAAGATTTGATAGTCATTGTACTTCTTGTGACCTTGGGCTGCTGCTGTTGGAACAGTCAAATACTCTAGAGAATAAAATTATCCTGGGAAAAATCCATGAGATTACCTGTCTCTGGTGCCGTCAGTTCAACCCCTGGTTCCTTTGGGAAGCTGCTGAGATTCACACCTAACCATATAATAATGACACTGCTTCGGAGACTCTCATTTCATAGGTGATGAAGGAAGCAGACTTATGCACGGTTCATTTATAGCATGCTTACCATTCCCTTCCATGGGAACTTACCTGTGACCTGGCTGTTGTGGCTCCTTTAACATTCCTTTAACGGACATTTGCTGCTGTCAGTAGTTTGGTATCAATAACCCAGCGAAGGTTGCTGGCAATTTTAAAGACTATTGCACACACGCATGTTCAAGGGGACAAATTCCAGTGTGACTTTCTTGTATTCATGATATACTTGGTGTTCGGTAAGAGCTATGACTTCTTGTTAAACACTATGTGTGCCTTTCCATGCAGGCTGCAAAGTATTTCTTCACATCAACCGGTGTGTTAATGCTAACTTCTAAAACTTATTGTACAGTTTGCATAGGCCTGTTCTTTTAATTTTATAAATTTAAAAGTCAGGTTTATATTCACAAATGGTTCTGTAGGTTTCTATTTCTAAAGTGTATTTCTGTATGGATTCTGACTTACATTATTCTGGGTAATCTGGACTGTGGTGAAACAAATGAACCTATTTTATCTTGTTCCTCCCCACCTAAAAAAAACCCCAAAACAACGAGAAATTGAAATGAAACAAACAAAAAAATCTCTAATAAGACAAAATAGGCTTTGCCCATCCACCTAGAATCCGCTGTTGCTGTCCTTGCTCAATTTACATTTAGGGACTCATGTTGGTGAGAGTTTATGTATGTAGCTCTGGCATTTCTAGGAGACCTAGGAAACACAGTCTCTCAGCAAATTCCCTCATCCTCGACTCTTACAGCCTTTCTTCCCCATCTTCCACAAGGATCCCTGAACCATAGGGGTAAGAGTTGTTTTGTAGATTTATCTGTTGGGACTGGACTCTTCAACTCTGCATAGTCTTTGTTTTTGTTTTTGTTTTTTTTTCTTTTTGTTTTTTCGAAACAGCTTTGGTGCCTGTCATGGAACTAGCTCTTGTAGACCAGGCTGGTTTTGAACTCACAAAGATCTGCCTGTGCTGGGATTAAAGGCATGCACTGCCACTACCCAGGCAACTCTGCATTTTTCTTGGTTGCAGTTTTCTGTAATGGTCTCCATATATTGTGGGAAGAAGTTGCCTTGATGAGGACTATCCTTATCTGTGGGTATAAAGACGAATATTTAGAGAATATTTAGGGATTATGCTGGTTAAGTAAAGTGGCAGTTTGGGGTTCCTCTCCAAGATCTATTATTTCATTAGTCTTGAGTATCAGGCTAGGTTTCCAGGACAGGATTTCCCTCTTATGGGTTGGGTCTTAAGTCTAACTAGAGAGCTGTTGGTTACTGCTAAGGTGTGCTTGCTGTTAATGCACGCTAGGGCTACTGAGCTCTGCTGGCCTTTGTTGTTCTTCACAGGCACCTTCTGGTACCATGGAAGCTTGTCCTCAGGGAGGACTCTTTCAGGTCAGTTTCAGCTCAGGGGCCTCTGGGCCCTGTGTCTGAAGTGTGTGGTGTCTTCAGCAATAGAGAATTACCTTGCACTCCTGGGTAAGCAAGCACAGCAGGCATAACCTGTACTGTTTGGGGAGTTATCGGACAACCCTGACCAACAACTCAAAAGATGCTTTCTCATGCTTGCTATTTGGGATTTTGTTTGAAATTCTTTGTTTTAGGGAGGAAGCATTGTCAGTCCAGACAGGAAATTTCATTTGTATGTACATGCATTTATGTATAACTATGTATGTGTATTTATACACAGACTTGTGTGTACTATAGATGTTTCTGGGTTGACAATACTATCATTCTTTATGACTTTTTTCAGACCTCCTTGCTGTTACTTTACCTTCCTTCCTCCCTCTGTATTTATCCTTCCTCAGTAGAGCCACCCATTTCCCCCATCAGATCATCTCTTGAATTCTATTCATTTATACATGTCCATGAGGAGATTGGCCATGATTTTTTTTCATTTGTTGTTGTGTGTCATTATCCAGTTTCAGTCATGAGATTATAATGGATTTGTTAAAAGAGCATTGTAGGGCTAGTGACATAGCTCGGTGGATAAAGGAGTTTGCTGCCAATTGTGATGATGGGGGACCAATCCCTAGGACTCAAGAGGTAGACAAGAACTGACTGCTACAAACTGTTCTCTGTCATACACAATTGCCCCATAAAATGATCAATAAATAAGCAAATAAATAAATAAGCAGGCAAATACAAAATTTATCTTAAAGAGATCAATGTAGTATTTATTGTCTGTCTATGGAATAATTTCAGAAGCATTAGGGTTAGCCCCCCCTTTTTTAAAAAAAAAAAAGGTCTAGTTTAATTCAGTTGCAAACTCATCACATCTTGGACTTTTTCAGTTGGAAGGCTTTATTATTGCCTCAAGGTCATTACTAATTATAAATTAGTTAAAGTTGCTTTAATTCTCTTGGGTAAATTCTGGCAGTTTTTAATGTGTCCAGAAATTTGATCATTTATTTCAGACTTTTCAGTTAATTTTTATTATAGTTCTCAAAGTAAGCTCTTATCATTCCCAAAATTTCATTGATATATGAGGTATTTTTTTCCTTTTTATCTCTATTATTATTAGTTTGATTTTTCTGTATTTTGATTTTGGTTGAGTGTTTCTCAACCATGCTTCTTTGTTCATATTCTACTCTTTGCTTCGCTGATTCTTTATATTGCTTTTTTGTCTCTATATTGTTGAATTCTACCCACTCTTTATTATTTCTTTCAATTAACCACTTCGGATTTCCATTTTCCTTCTGGTGTCCTAAGACCTTGAGATATATTATTATTTATTTGAGATGTTTGTTTTATTGTAAGAATTAATAGTTATAAATTCTATTTTATAACCACCCACTTTCATAAAATCTCAGCGCACTGTTAGGCTGTATTCCCATACTCACTTATTTCTAGGAATTTTTAGAGTTTCCCATTGAGTTTCTTGATTGTGGGCTCTGATATCAGCTAGCCTGGCGACGGCCATGGCTTGGATACAGCTTGGTAGCTGGAAAGCTAGCAATTTAGAAAGACAAAAGGTGAAAGGCTCAGCTCCGGCCTTCTTTGACTTATAGATTGCCCAGGAAAAGGTTGCTGGCTCCAAAGCTGGTGAGGCATGCAGATGTGTTGCTGAGAGATGTAATGTCCCTGGAAAAAGAATGTGAATAGAGAATTCCTGAGGGTGGAGGAGCATTCAGGTTGGGAGAGCAAGCAGAGCTTGGGGGGAGAATAAACACAGGTCATGCTGTAAGGACAAGAAGTCCTGAGCTACCTTTGAATGAAAATGATGGTGTAAAGAGTCTGATTCTTCCACGCACCTCTGAGAACACAGTTAGGGTAAAGCACCAGTTTCTATGTTGGGGCGACAGTCCCCGACACTTGATGAGCAATTTACCTCCAGTAGTCTGTTCTTTGGTTTGTGTTTTACATGCCTGTCAGGGTATTGGCTTGGGGGTTGTATTTCACACAAAATGTATAAGAGTATGTAAAAGTCTCCTATTCGTGAAAACTTGCTTTGTGCTCCAGTGGGGGAGTTTCAGGGAAAGCTCTGTTGGCTCTGGAGAAGAACCCAAGCTCTGCAGCATTTGAAGGAAGTGTCCCTCCTTTTCTCTGTATACTTAGTGTTGAGATGTAATATACAGGGCTTGGCTCTTCCCATTCTAAATGCTTCCTGTCTGGCCTCCATCCCTTTCCTTGGCTTCAGGGAATTTCTGCAGGATCCCAAGGTTCCTGCCTAGCTGGGCTGAAAGTTTCCTCTGTGATATGTTCAATGTTGTTCTTTATAATCTATTTCCCCTCATTAGGCTTCCAGCCTTTCCTTTCTCGACATGCTGACAGCTGCTTCACAGACTTTGTCATATCTCTTTCTCAATTAAAAAAAATTGTATGCTGAACATACACTATAAATTTCTTAGACTCTTTCCTAGTATTAATTTGCATGGTGTCAACTCTCTGAAGCTGCACCCCATCTACACAGGAAGCAGAGCCATCCTCACTGACACTAAGCCTCTGGGGTGATTTTGTCATAACCATCCACACTGAGGCTAAACCCCTGCGGTGGATGCTTCTGCTCCTGTGTCCTGGTTCCTAAAAATCACCTTTATTGGCTGCAGCAGCTACCTCATAAGGCAGCATTGTTCTCTGGGTCTCTCTTGTTTATCTAACCCTGAGATTTGTTAGTGTTGTATGTTGTTTGCTGTTTTCCTTTGTCCTAATTGTACATTCTCATAACATACATGCAGAAGCTATTTTAGTGTTTTCTTATATACTTTCACACATTGTTTTAATTCTGAAATAATTTATACCCATATATTTCTGAGATCTACCAGTTTTGAGGGTGTTTTAATTAGGCTTTTATTCACACCTTTTTAAAATGTTATTGTCTATTTTCTACTTATGCATACTTTGTAAACTACATAGTGTTATTGTCTCAGGTTACTTTTTATGACACGACCTAGAATCACCTGAGAAAACAGTCTTGTAAGAGGTTGCCTAGATCTGGTTGGCCCGTGGGCATGTCTGTAGGGATTGTCTCAATGGAGTCATTGCTGTGGGGAGACCCAGGCCACTGTGAGCAACGTCATTCCTTAGTGAGAGGGTTCTGGACTCTCAAAGAGTGGGGAAATTGAGCTGAGCCTCGGCAAGTGGCGAAGGTGTGTGTCTATTGTCATTTCATACCTCTTGACTGTGGATGTGAGAAGACATAGCTGTTGGAAATTTCTGCCTTGACTCCTGCATAATGCTGGACTGCCAGTTGGCACTGTAAGCTGAAATAAGCTCTTTCCTCTCATAAATTGCCCCTTGTCAAGGCATATTCACCATTTCTACAGAATAAAATCAGAATAGCCTACTAGGTTAGTAGTGGGGTTTTTTTCTATTGATTTTATTTCATTCTAATTTAATTTTCTTTTTGTTACTAGTTCGGCACTCCACAACTTTGTGCTTGTACATCAGACTTTCTGATGACAGTGTTCTACCCTCCCTTTCTTATCATCATCCCAGTGTCACCAGCGCATCCTCCCTTAACTAGTCCCCAGTCCACTTAAAACTCTCTTTTTCATGTTTTCTTTTTCCTTGTGACCACTTGCATGAGGATAGATATGAAGTTATCTGTAGAGATGAGGTAACTCATCAGTGGTTCTACGGCAGAAGACAGTGACTTCTCCAGTAGTCCTGAGTGTCATTAGCTCACCTTGGTGGAATACAATAAGGCTCTTTCCCTATGATAGAGTGTTTACAGGATTCAGTATTATATTAGATAACCACAGCTGCTATGAGGTCATGAGTGCTGTGACCATATAGTGCCACTATGACAACACATCATTGGCTTCTCTCCCATTGTTTGGAGCTTCTGTTCTTTCCATCCCATCTTCCATATGTTCCTTCAACCTTCCAGGAGCTGACTCAGGTGTCCCATCTAAGGCTGAGTGCTAAGCAGCCCCTTGATCTCGGCACCTTGAATAGCCATGAGTCAACTGCTACTCCGTGCAAGGGGAGCCTTCTTTGTTCAGGTTTGGGAACAGCATGGATCACAAATATAAACATAAAGGTTTAGGGGGCAGTTTGAAAACGTGTCCATTTAGAAAAACAAGAGTAGTAGATTCTTATTGCCCATAACCTCCCCAGTCATGGCCTTTGACACAGTACTGGCAGGAATTCACCCCTATGGATTAGGCCTCAGATCCAATCAGAACATTTGGCTGCCCTCCAAACAGTTGTCCCACTGTGGCTCCAGTAATCACTTCTACTTGGCAGGTTAGAATTCTGATTTGCAACGTCCAAAGCTGAGCAAGATACTGCTAAAAAGCTTGTTGTCTTTTAGTTCATAAATTTATTTTTGTTTGTTTTATTCACTGTTATTGTATAGTTCTCCTATATTTGGAGAAAATTATTTATTGTATAGTTCTAAATTATACACATTGTTCAACCATTTAACATCATTTCCTGTCATCTGACTTTCATTACAGCTACCAACAATACTAGCTGTCATGCTATTCTTTTTAATTTATGCCAAGTTTTATTCCTGCCTACCTTTGGAATTGGCCTTTATCTGCCACTTATAGTCTGTTGTTGAGATTTGTTCAGGTCTGGTCCCTTTGTATACAAGGTTCTCATCTCTGATAAATTTCTTGAGTTTGTGAGTAGATTTACTTATTGGTTTTTGGAAACTGTGAAATCTCTCTCTGTGTCTTTTTTCTTATAAAATTTCTAGTATACATAAGCCAGACCTTTGACAATGATGTTGTCTTGAAGTTCTCAATATTGTCTTATTTCAGGGAAAGCTTACCAAGACATATGGTAGATGGCTGTAGTGGTTTACATTCATGCATTTTGGTTAGACTTGAAATGATCTAATCTGAGTTGAAACTCTGAAACCCCTCTGAACTCCTTTATTGCTTGCAGTCTCTGCATATCTTTCCTAATGCCATGCTTAGAGCTTACCTCTCAGCAGGTGCTGAAGGCATTCAGGCACTCAGCTCTGGTGTCCGCACCTCCACAGGGGAATGTCACCAAAACCACATCTTGATGCTCAGCTCCTGTCAAGGTCTCACGAGTCTGACCTGTGCAGTGTGTAAAAAGCACAGGATCCCTGGCGGAGACGTGCAACAAAGTGGGAGCTCTCCTCTCGTGGCTGCTTTTTGCTCAACAGGAAGAATTTATCAGTTTTGTTGTAATTATACCTCTCACACAAAAATCTTGCAAGAGTAATCTTCAGGTAAACAGTCTTAACGTTAATAAATCTTTTGATAAATACCCCTAAATTATCCTTTACAAAGATTTAATAAATGTTCTTTCTTACAGAACTGTATAGAAGAATGAATATGTGCTACAGAAGGGTTTGCCCGTTGTATCATCATGAGTAATAAATAAAGATGAACCAAATTGCAGGAGTGGCTGTGCCTACACTAAAGTTCTCCTGTAAATAACAGGGAAAATGTACTGTCAGAGAATCCCTTTTAACTTAATAAGATAAGATGAAGTAATGGCTTCTTCTTGATGAGTTCTAAGCATTGTGTTGAAGTCACTATAAATTTGCCATTAAAGAATGTATCAGAGAAGAATGTTACAGAGAGCTTGCAGCTTCCCTCAGATTGTTTGGCAGTGAGAAGCGATAGAAATGTGTTCTGTGTCTCTCTCTGTGTTTCCAGAATCCCTGAAAAGTATGTCGTGGTCTTTAGTAGATTGGAAATGACTTGAGTTGGGGGCTCCACTTGCTCTTCTTCCCTTGCTGCTGTTCCCAGTGCACAGCAAGTTCTTAAAAATGGTGCACTATTTGGAAGCTGACATGAGCAGCATCCATATGGTCTACAGTATGGCAACAGAACTGCCTTTCTCTAAGATTCCTTTATCAGTGGCAAATGGGCATTGGTAATAGATTGAGTTTCTGTTGGTGAGATGATGATACTGGTGAGTCCAAGACATAGAAGGTCTCCCTTGATTAACCCAGTTACATGCTCACAGTGAGTCACAGAATTTGGTACATCAATGTCCTGGTTAAATAGTCTTCCTTCCATTTCACAATTTCATAATCTTTCCACCATAGCTCAGCAATATACAAATCAGAAGGAATTTATGACTCTTACAATATTAAGATAGAGACATAAAAGAGAATTTGACTTTATGATTCTTAGTATCTGTAAGGAATATAAACACTTGAAGCTTAGTAAAACTTGTGGTTTCCGATTGCTAAAGGATTCTCAGGCTGCACTCACTCTGTGATTCAGTGGAGAAACCTGAGGAGATGCTTACAATGACTTCTCTCCCGTCTCGTGCAAAGATCTCCTCTCATCATTGAAGCCCCAGGGCTGCAAAGGCTCTGCTGGATTAAATATGTCTCCAAGGCTTCAGGAACACTCTCACAACTGCTCTCTCCAAACTCACATTCTACAGGGCAATGGAGCACAGAGTATTGATGAAGCTATTCATCAAAGTGTCATTACTTCCAACTTTTAAATTGCAACATTTAATATTCTGCTGACAGTCATGATTTTAGCTTCAATTTCAATGTTCCTATTATATCAAAAATATTCCTTACCAGTTCTCAGAAACTTAATGTTTGGAGTGATAATTTCTCCCTAAATCTTGTCATTAAGCTCAATGAAGTTAACCTGAGTTCAGGCAAAAATCTGTGGCGAATAACTATCTTGGAAATAGCAGGGGTTTGTTTCTGCCTCAATCATTCCCTCTTTACAAAATTCTTTGCCAACCCAGGTGCATGTATACTTATATTGTATATATCAATGTACATGTATAGTCATATTGAAAAAAATTTTAAACAAGTTAAACAATGAAATGGAACAAAGCTAGCAAAAGTATTATTTGAACCCACTAGAAGCAAAGCTCTGACTTGTGAAGTTGATAGCAAATTAAGAGATATGAAAAAAATATAAAGAACTGTTCCCGGAATATTATTTTGTTTTCTGAGAAACTGAGGACACCTGCTTAAATTAAATGACTGAAATCTGTTGATTTTTATTTGAATAATCACATTTATAACTTCAATGTGGTTATACATTATTTCTAGAAAATACGCTAATTAAAATCCAGCTGGACCAGGACTGAATGAACATATGACCAAACTGGATTCTCTGAATGTGGCTGCCAATGGGGGCTGACTGAGAAACCAATGATAATGGCACTGGGACCTATCTCTTCTGCATGTATTGGCTTTTTGGGAACCTAGTCTATATGGATGCACACCTTCTTAGGCATATACGATGGAGGGGGGAGGGCTTTGGCCTTCCCACAGGGCAGGGTACCCTGCCCCCTCTTAAGGAAGCAGGGGGAGGGAGGTGGGGTGGTGGGGGAGCGGGAGGGCCTGGGACAAGGAGAGGAAGTGTGAATTTTTCTTTTAACAACAAAGAAAAAAAATATAGTCAAAATATGCATTCGTATTAATGAATAGCTGAAGTATTATTGCGTAGTCATGAAAAATATTCTATTAAAATTTTCTTTTTTTCTCACTTTTTCCTCAGTCAGTCATTCACAGCCTATTTTATTCTTTTGAGTAGCATAGCATTTGATTTAAACAATAGGTTTTTCCTTCACACTACTTAAGTGTAGACTTGAGAAAAAAAATGTTTTCATAAATACATGGTTAAAAATTAAACATGCATTATCTAAAACACAGAGCATCTATTATGTCTCCATCTAACCTGGCTTCAATATTCTGATTCATTTGTCTCAGTGGTGCTCTTTCCGCATGCTATTTCTCATATCTGTCTACCTTAATATTGTTTGTTGCCTTCTCATCCCTCTTAGTTTCATTCAGTTCTTCAAATTGTCATTGACTGTTTCATCCTTATTTTTTAAGCATTGGCTAATTTGGAAATTGTTCTCAATTTGAATGTCTATGACATATCTTCAACCCTGCCTTAATATGTGCTTTTCCGTATGTACTAGGTCTGAGGCTATGCCTGCTATGTAGTAACTTTAGCTTTCACTGGTGGTATGAACCTTTACCACCTTGTTAAAATTACTCATCTTAGTATTTTTCCAACCTTGACACTTACACTGTTGGAAAACTAATCGTTAGTAAAATTATCACACTCACATCATTCATTCAGTGTTACAATATACACAAAGTATGATCAGAGACTCTGAACCTGCATAACTATAAAAAGAAGAATGCCTGATGATAAGAAGCAAGGTTAATGTGTATGTTATTCAAATAAGAAACAAAACTCGCTCATTTCGCCTTTTGTCAGAATTTTAGTTAATTGCAATGATGTCCCTGAAGTAAAAACTACCAATACAAACTCTGCCATGCAG
The DNA here is from genome assembly GCA_028555095.1 of Dicrostonyx torquatus. Classification (NCBI taxonomy): domain Eukaryota; kingdom Metazoa; phylum Chordata; class Mammalia; order Rodentia; family Cricetidae; genus Dicrostonyx; species Dicrostonyx torquatus. Next base: position 3,151,101 of record JAQHUG010000220.1, on the reverse strand, counting down.
ACTCTACACGCTCGTTTTCTTCACCTCTCTCCTTTATTGTTTAATTTTAGAATAGCTCATCTCCTGGAGTTATTAATTTCTACTGGGTGGCATGCTACTTAAAGAACCATTGTAGCTCATGATGCTGCGGGCTCATCTTGTTCTGCTGATCTTTGCTGGACAGGTTGGCACACCTATGTTCAGATGGAGAGGAGTGCTATTGGCTGCTCCATGAGATCTATTCTCGGTAGCGCTCAGTTAGGCCGTTGGCAAGAGCAGTAAGGGGAACCTTGGTGGTGTGTTCTTACCACTGATCAGTGCGGACATGGCAAACTCTCTGGAAGAATATTCCAGAGTTCTTACAACTTAGATTTAAGTTGGACCTATCTCATGTCTCATTCATTAACTAATGTCACAGAAGAGGCACATTTTATGAAGTGCGAGGGAAATAGACTCGAAAACCTGGGAGAAGCTATGAAAGCTTGCATTACAAAACACATGGAAACAGAGGAGCGAAGAATTACAGTTTTCAACCCAACAGGGTTCCTTGAGTCTTCTGGAGAAAGAGTGTGGTTTAAAACAGAACCAGTCACAAAAGAAAAAGAAGAAGGAAATTCTGTATATTAATGTCCACTGATGGTCATAAAAATTCTATGAAGAAGCACATACAAACTACAGGTTATTTTGATGTGTGCGTATGTTCGTATGTCTTTCTTTGTTTCTGCATCATATTCTCAACTGTGCAACATGAATACCAACAAAAGTAGGTGGTAGTGGAGAATTTTGAAAGATAAACATCAAAGAAAAGATGAAGTTTTAGCTCTTATATCATCTGTATGAAACTATTTGAAATAAACAAATCTCCATTATTTTAGGTACCCTAGTGTTAAAATAAAAGACCTACTAGTGAAAACCGCACAGGCTCTGGGAGAGAAAGAAACTCTCTGGCGTTCAAGCAATAACATTAGCCTCATTGTTTCAAAACCTCCCTGGCATTGATGTCGAGGGCTTTCTGTAATGAGGTTTATTGTAAGAATACTTTTTATAACACCAGTATACTCAAAGGCTCTTAAAGAAATTTCTTAATATCTTGAGTAAAGTCTATTTTTTTAACAGTGTGAAAATTGACCAGTAGTTTTTCTTTATTTTTATCATATGCTTGGCATTCAAAGCAACCCAGACAGCCTCAGCTTGAGTCCAAACTAAAGCAGCTTAGTAAGAGCTGTTCTCCTTTTCCAGGTTAACTCCATTCTGAGATATCCCGCTTAAAATCTACCAAAGCCAGGTTAAAGAAGAGCAGCTTCAATGTCAAGCATCCTCTCAACTCTTCTGATGCAGCACAATCCCAAAGCTGCAGCCTGGGCCAAGCCACAAGGCCCTACGCATTAGGCTGTCATCACACTTCACCTGTTCTGGAGAAGCAACTGTCTATGTAGAAAGGGCTGTCTTTGTTGGGAGATGACCTTGCCTCCCAACCCCATCACCAGTGTTAACTTAGTAAAGATCCTTTCTTAGTCATCTTGTACGTAGGGTAGACTGAGGCATCTCACAATGACTCACCTCATTATGGTGTATTGACTTCATTGGTTGGTTGGTTTTAGTTTTGCTGATGAGTTCTCTGGTGATTGTAGAAGAAAGGAGAAGACAGATGCTTCCTGGATAGAATAATACTCTTTATACGGGTATGAGTGGAAATCTTGGCAATTCTCTGGGAGAAAGAAATTATAAACTGAGGAAGACTTTAGAATTACTGTAGGCTAACAGAGGCAGGAGGATGAATGTTACCAGAGAACAACAGAACAATAGACAAGGGGGAATTCCTGAAAGACAGTAGCTGTGGGTGGAAGGCAGCTACAGCTTTAAACTGGCATAGATGGGATGCAAAGGAAGATGGCAGGTTAGGGACACTACACATCTCGTATCTCCATGACATCGATGGAGTTAGAGTTGGTGTGTGTTAGAGGGGATGGAGGGCATAATGGAGAGGCTCTGAAATGCAACAACAGCCAAAGGCCCAGGGCAATCTGTACTGCGCACCTTGGAATAGTAACAGAAATATGAAGGTCAGTGAGCATTACCTGGGGTCTGATGGAGGAAGAGGAAGAATCTAGTAAGTGAGACTGCAACCAAAAGTCTTTAGGAAAGATGTGGGAAGTTCACTCCACAGAATTCAGCACCATCTGAAACAGACGGTGTGTGTTCCGCACTGTACGCAAGTGTAGAAGAGCTCTTTCCTACTTTCTAGTTTAGTCGTTGCTACCATGATCAGGAGCTATCTTAAGAGGGGTCCTACCATCTTGCCCTACTGCCAAATGGATCAGAAGTCGTTAATTTTGGATCTTTAACTCCCCAAAGCCATTCCTCTTCACTGACTCAGCTGGCAGGCTCATCCTGGGAACAAATGTGAGTTCAAATAAAATTGTAACTATAGTAAAATTTGAATATACATGTTTATGTGGAGGGAAGTGCAGTCAAGGTTATAGGGCACATATAGGAAGCACTTCTATTAGCCGTAGCGGTTCAACATCTCTGGTATTATACTGTTATTCTCATTTTATATGCGTCTTATTGATAAAGAGGTGCGTACTTAAAGGAACTGAGGAGTGTGCTCCCAAGCAATCCATAGGAAAGAAAGAACAAATTTAGTTCATCTGTACCGCTCTGTGGTAGTCTGCTCAAGATGCTATACCAAAATACCATAAGCTGAGTGGCTGGAGAGGGTTGGCTTCCTGGCACGTAGGACATTCTGCTCTGTCCTATGCAGTAGAAGTGGGCAAAGGATTTATCTTAAATTTGTTTTTTAAGAAGCCAACTTCATTTATGGTTATATTTCCTACTTATTCCCAGTCATTCCACTGCCGAGTAAGTACTCTGATCCTGGAAATCAGAATTCCAATGTATGAAGTTTAAGAAAACACAGGCATTCAGAGAACAACACTTGTGCCCATGGTGCAAAACTACTTACACCCCAAAATTGTGTCAAATTAAAAGCTTCTTTCTTTTGTTATATTTATACCTTCCAAGTATATATTTGTGGGTATTTAAGAAACCAGCATATAATGGCTTGACCCTGAGCACCTTGATAATTTGAGGACCTATTGGCTAAACAGAGTGAAACCTCATGAAGACATACCTCCAGATATTTAGTAAGACTATGAACAGGTAAAAATCATTGCTATTGGTGTTATTTAGCATAAAGAAATGAACTTTTAACAAGCAATGATATGTTTTATCATTTAAAGTTATCTTTGTTTATAATTTAGCACTCTATAGATTAGCTGTTGCAGTCAGCTCTGTAATTTTACCACAAAAAGAATTGCATTTGTTCTATTAACATTATAAGAAGGAAGATAAGTTAATTTTAACAACAAATCTCATAACTGTCTTTTAAAAAATGTCTTCATATAAGAAGAAGGAGGGACAAGGGACAAATAGCACACAGGTTGTTTGATAAAGCTTAAAATAAAAATATTATTTATATTTAGATAAGTTATACATGACTTGTGCATGTGTATGTATGTATGTGTGTGTGTGTGTGTGTGTATTAAAAGAAATTAAACCACTTAGGCTGCTAATACACCCTACAAGAACCAAAATTATTAAAAACCTCAATACAAGGCTTGAGAAAACTCTTTAGCATGATTGATCAGACTAGGCCACGTGATTTTCAAAACTATATAATTAATGCAGCCCACACTTGCCTCTCAGGGGTTGAGGGTGACCGCTATCTCTGGAGACATCACACACTTAGGACTTCAATGATTTGAGCTAGATCTGACTTGATCAGAAACTGTGATCTAGCTTCCATGGTTCCAGAAGATAGTATGTGGGCTCTCAAGGGAGGGAAGCAGTTAAGCAGGCCTGACAATCTGTACCACCTATGAACCACGGCAAATACCAGTATGGCAAGATATGCAGAAAAGTGCAGTGGATAACACTCACTTGTTGGTAGCAACCAACACACCAGAGGCAAACATATTATAGGGAATCATGGGAAATAATCTCAGCGCTAATGGATACACCCATGCCACAGTTCCTGCACCTATAGCTCAGGGAACATCGAGGAAGAGAGATTGGGTCATAAGAGGCAGATGATCAGGAAATCTGCCGTGAGACAGTCTCCCCTGGAGTGGTCTCATAAAGAAGAGTGTAACAATGGTAATATCAATGGACACCTTAACATGGAAGGTTAATGGGAAAATTCTTGGAGTCCCACCCCTACAAAAAGACCTACAGTCAACTAAAGGATTTGGGAAGAATAATTAGCCCCTCCCAGAGATGATTTCCTTATTAGTTGTCCAAAGCAGAGTGGTCAGCCTTGAAACCATACGCACACCACCAACAAAAATGGACTCACTAGGTTGTATTTAGGTATGTTTGTGCATACAAATACATACACCTAAATATGGATGTGGCAATGCTAATAAAAGATTATCCACTTGAGAGTGGAGAGGGAACACAGGAAGGGTTCAAGGAAGAGGGTCTGGGAGGCACTGGGGTAAGGAATGGGACGTGGTGTAATTCTATTTAATTAAAGGCATGCTTTAAATAAATATTCATCTTGTTCTCTTCTAAGCTTCTTTGAAAGACATGTCTTTCTTTTGCATAACTAAGAATACATTTTAAAGGGTTTCCTTTTGTACTTCTAACAATAAATAAGACATTAATTTTTGTAAAATAATTTTTTCTGTAAATTTACTTCTTTGTTTTACTGAATGTACCAGTGATATATATTTAAACATTTAGCAAAAGATTTCAAGAGAGTAGAGATGATAAAAACAGGAAAATTTATAATAATTTCTATATTAATAATCAGATACAAAAATCATCTTAAATAGCCCAGAGAAGAAACTTGACTCTGTAGGGTAGCATGAACTGATAGAAAACTAACATTGAAAGAAAAATATCACAGTTGATCTCATGACTGTGCTTGCTCTGTGAGTTCAGCAACTCCTTTTTGGTGCCTTTCCCAAAATCAGAACCAACGCTGTACTTTAAAATATTTCCCATATGTGTATGTATATGTGAAATTTGTATTGTATGTTTCTATGTGTTAATGATCATATATGCATAGATTGCCAGATAGGCAATCCCTTAGAACTAGATTCTAGATGTTTACATGACACCTGACATCTTACATGGGTGCTTGGACCTGAATTCTGGCCCTGATAATTGGTCATCAAAGTGCTACTAACATCCCTATTATCCCTCCAGCCTCCTTGGCATCAGAGTTTTGGCTTGTTTTTTAGATGAAGCATTTTTAGAAGTTTAGGTTCATAACAAATTGAGCAGAAGTTTGAGGATTCTGGTGGCTCCTTACTTCCACACCATACTCTCGCCCACCATCAACTCTTGTAGCTGCTGATCCTACGCTGATATATTTTTAGCACCAAGAATTTACAGTGGAGTTTATTCTTGACGCTGTGCATTCTGTATGTTTGGGCTAATGAATAATGTCATGTGTCCATCATGGGAGGGCCATCAAAACAGTTTCACTGCATAAGCATCTTCTGCACCGCTACTCATTCTTCTTCTGTTTATCATTGGATATAGTATCATTTCCAACCAGTTTAATTTTAATGTCGTATATTATCAAATCCTTCAGAATCAACATACTCTTTACTCAGCAGTGTATAATAAAGGAGGATAAAGTTCCTGATAAACTGCTGGCTAACTTATGGGAACTGGGGTTCCATTTCTTAATTAAATTTCAAATGTAGATAATCTGTTGTGGTTTTCAGTTCCTCTTGGGACAGTGACCAAGATTTAAGTCAAAGAAAGAAAAACGTAAGGGAGAGTGAGAAAGAAATGGAAAGAAGAAAACAAATTTCAGAAGATTGTGACCGTGTGATAGAATGCATTAAAATATAGAAAACCACAACAAAAATGGTAGCACCACATTGACTTCCTCTCATGGTCACTGCTACTAAATTTACCTCACATTTTATTCTCACAGCACTTCTCATGCTCACATATAAGTGTGCTCAGATTTACGCAAATTGAAGAGAATATTTGCAGCCCCCTCCTCCCACAGCATCTTGTTCCAGGGTAGTAAATGTGAGTTTCCACCTTCGTGTTCACTGCTGCTCAGGGACTGTGCCATGCTACAATGTGCAGCATTTGCCATCTAATGCTGTCACATGGGCCCTGCTGTTTAAGAACTAACTTCTAATTATTTTAACATTGAGTGAGAAAAAAAAATCTTCCACGCGTTGTATTTGTGAGTTTGGGGTGATTTTGTGTTGATTGCTCTCCCAGGATCACATGATCAGGGAGAACAACCCTTGTGAAAAAATACTAAATAACAGGTGTATTTTGTTCTTATTCCAAGATAGGACTCTTAAGCAAAGATGGTACCCATTGTGCCAACAATTGATGTGTGTGTTATCCCTACCTCTAGTAATGCTGGCTTAAAAATAGTTTTATTAGTTCTTTGATCATGTGACCCTCACTCCTCCTACTTGTCCCAGGTCCATCTCACTTTCCTTCTTGACTGTGTGGTCTTTAACTGGAGTTTGGCCAACTTACCAAGGACTAAACTTTTACAAAAATTTCAATTTAATATGTATGTGTATTCTTGCTGCAATGTCTGTCTGTGTACCACTTGTGTGTCTGATACAAAAAAAAATAAAAGAGCATTGGATCCCTTGGAAAGGAAATTATAGATCCTTATGAGCTGTGATGTTAGTGCTAGGAGTCGAGCCTGGGTCCTCACCAATCAGAAAGTGGTTGGTTGCTCCCATGATGTTTTTGTAGCTCTTTTACCAATGTCTTTCAAGGCCAGTCATCAGTGCAGATCTCAGAGTTCACACCTGGGAATGATTGATGATTCCTCTCCTTCTCCAGTAGTACACGTAGTAGGGCCTGGGGCACTAGATCACTATTTTTTCCCTCTTATATTTTCATTGATTAGTTGTTCTTCTGCCTTTTACTATGATTGTCTTTAATTGGCTTAGAGAAGTGGTTCTCAACCTTCCTAATGCTGCAACCCTTTCATACAGTTCCTCATGCTGTGGTGACCCCAACCATAAAATTTTTTGTGTTGCAACTTCATAACTGTAATTTTCTACTGTAATGAATTGTAATGTAAATATTTGACACCCAGGATATCTGATATGCAATCACAAAGGGGTCATGACCCACAGTTTGAGAACCACCAGCTTAAAGGTAGAGCTTTGTATACTGTGGTTTCAGGAGCCCAGGCTTTTACCCTGAAAACACTCACTACGCAATTAAGTAGTCTCTTTGCTAGATGACAATAGCCTGGATGTGAATCTTACCATTTGCATCTCTCC
>JAQHUG010000220.1:3119445-3141467 GCA_028555095.1 Dicrostonyx torquatus | reverse complement strand
GTGAATCTGTAATTCTTTACTATCCAGGAGCATTTCTTAAAATGTTAAGCAGTTTTTAAAAACTTTAGCTTGCACCATATAGGGGTAATTACAGTACCGCCTGTTTCCTGCCCAGTCTAAACCTTAACTGCACTGTTATTATGGTAATTATGATCCTGCCTGAGATTAGCAGAGTTCAGCATGGTGGAGCTGCTTCTGTTTTAAAGCCATTTGGTGCCCCGGAGCTACGCAGTTCCAGGCACATAGCGAGTCCACATTGTCATCAAGCAAGCAAGTGTAGCATTTTAGTCAGAAACCCCATTCAAAGGCTCTGTCTCCCGCAGGAGCCAGAAGTCGCGCTGGTGGCACAGACTGTAAACTTGTATTTCAAAACCACCAGTTTCTAGTAGACCTGACCCCACTGCCTACCCAGGCAGGAATAGTTGAGCCAAGGTCATGGTCTCAGCTACTTTATTCCCAACCCTGAGTGGGCACACAAACATCCTGGCCCAGAAATGCTCCATAGCCAGAGTTTGTACCGGCGGCATGGCCTAGGAAGCCTCATTTCAAAATGGCTCAGCTTTTTTCCTGCTATTGACAAAACAGGAAATTTCTCTCCAGCACACCTCAGCAAACATCAAAAAGCTGTGTTAAACTCTCTCTCCTTTTTAAGCCTTCTCAGGTTTTTAAGTGGAGTCAGCCCCACGTTGGGCGCCAAACTGTAGTAATGAGGAGTGGCTGTGTTCCACCTGGCTCCCAGTGAGGGCAGGCTATGTTCCTGGCACCCGGCTCGCCGCCATATGGATAGCTTATACCTGAAATAACCACACAGAAATTGTATTAATTAAATTACTGCTTGGCCCATTAGTTTTCACCTCTTATAGATATTAGTTTAACCCATATCTAGTAATCTGTGTATCACCACGTGTTTGTGGCTTACTGGAAAGATTCTAACCAAAGTCCATCTTGGGCTGGAGAAACATGGCATCTGCTACACTTCCCTTCTCCCCAGCCTTCCGTTCTGTCTACTCCACCTACCTAAGGGCTGCCCTATCAAAAGGCCAAGGCAGTCTCATTATTCAAGCAATGAAAGCAACAGAAATATAGAAGGACCCTCCTACTCTACCAGGAGAAGGAAAAGCAGTCATTTCCCTCTGATATAAACATCTTTACTCACTCCTCCTTCTGACTATTACCCTTAATAATTTTATTAGTCTAATTCTTAATATGTTTAGTATTAGAAGCATGTGGAATACATATAGAAAGTTAACAAGTTAAAGGGTATGAATCATAGTTTGAATATTTTTTGAAGTTCATTTTTTGAAATTCATTGAAAGAAAACTTAAAAAGTTTTAAATTATGGGGAAATGTATGTTTACAACATTTTACAAAAATTACACATGTGGAAAACACTGGTGTAAATACATTAAACTCTAATAACAGTTCCTTTCTGGTTTGAGAAGCATCTCATGTAGCACTTCTCAGTTTTGCTTTTTGCTCTATCTTCAGATCACAGAAAGGATATCAGAACTTTTCATAGACAGTCTAAGGTCTCCTTTTGTCTGGTGTCTCTATCATTTAATGTAGTAATAAAGTTGTGCATTAAGGTATAACATGGACAGACAAGTGAACACGTGTTCACAGTTCCATCCATAAAACAACCTTCACATAGAATGTCACTGACTTCAGATATTTTCCCATCATCTTGTAACACTTTAACATTATACTTATAGCATATAGTAAGGTTAATAGAGAAAAAATATCCCCTAAAAGAATTTTTTAAAAAAATCTCTAGTAGATATATATATATATATTTTAAAAAACTAATAGTTTTCCTTTTTTGGTATATGATACCATGCACATATAAATAATAACAACAATAAAATAATTTTTATTAAAGGGATATGAAGGCTCTTGAATGATAAGGCAAACATAAAATATTTTGCAGCTCCATGATGAAAAGTCTCAGGAATGAATGACTTATGGCCCATTCTGTAGATTCTATGCCACTCCTTGGGGATTTCTTTTTCTTCTGCTTCTTGATAATATTTCTTGATGCCGAATGAGTGCCTCCAATGGAGAAAATTCAATATTTTTGGTGCCTGTGACAGCTGGTAAAAATAGGACTGAGCCAAAAGTCCAGGTGGAAAATAGGAAAGAGCTCAGCTATAAGAATAGGATACAGAACTGAGCACATCTGTGGCCAGGAAAAAAAAAATCCTCAAAGCATAGCAGCAAACAGCAACAATGACAAAATGTCAGAGGAGCAGAGTGGCTGACAGGTGCTGACAACATGTGCTGGAGTGGTCAGACCACCACACCAGATCAACCGTGAGCTGGCGTGATCAGACCACCACGACAGATCAACTGTGGGCTGGCGTGATCAGACTACACAACAGATCAACCGTGGGCTGTCGAGTCTATGTCAACTCAACACAAGCTAGAACCATCTCTGATAAAGTAACCTCAGTTAAAAAAACTGGGCTGTAGTCAAGCCTGTAACTAATTACTGATCAATGTGGGAGGGCCCAGGCCATGGTAGATGGTGCCATCTCTGGGCTGGTTGTCCTGGGTTCTATAATAGAGCAGGCAGAGCAAAGCCATGGGAGCTAGCCAGTAAGCACCCTCCCTTCATGGCCTCTGAATCAGCTCCTGCCTCCAGGTTCCTGCCCTGTTTGAGCTCCTGTCTTGACTTCCTTCAATGATGAACAGTAAGTGTAAGCTAAATGAACCCTTTCCTCCATAATTTGCCTTGGCCATGGTGTTTTGTCACAGCAATAGAAACACTAACTAGGACACTGGGCTATGAACAAAAATATAAATATCCATGAACACACAGTGATGTCAATAAATTATTAATTAAATCTGGACCAGGACACCACTTAAGCATAAAATGATCAAATAATTGATCATGTCCCCAAGGAAGTAGATGGCTTATGGAGTGAATGTAACTCCAGTGTCTTGGGTATAAACCTTGCATAGTAAGTTGCTTTTAGAGCAGTAGAAGGCAAGAAGGGGAGATGAATGAAAACCTCCCAGTGATGGAAAGTGACCAGCCCCATCTCCACCAGCTTCCTTAGAACAGCAGGGCTGAGCCATGTGATTTCCCCTTCCCTAGATAGAGCATGTGGACAAAGTCATTTAACCACTACAGTCTTCACCCCAAGAATTCATAGCTCCCATCTAACCTTGAGGCAAATGTCAGTCAAACCCCAAGCTGAACAACATTTTCCAAATGCCCAGATCAGCACTCCACAAAACCATCAAGGTCATACAGATCATGAAAGTATAGAGAAGGTACTCCAGGCTATTCAAGCAAGAGGACAGTGATGGATGATCCTGGGACAGAAAATGACCTTACATCACACTAAGAAAAAGTTGAATATTAGAGCAATTGCATGTATTAGCTTGAACTGGGAATAGTCTATTCATTCAGTAGGGGTGAAAATGCATTGTCATAACCTAAGTTGGGATTGTTGATCTCTGTCCGTGCCATGCTCTGAGCTACTCCATTGCGTGTAATATGGGGATTCTCAGATTGTCCCTTGCTTTGAGAGACTCTGTTTAATAAGCAGCATTCAGCTTTGCTTTATGATTCTTCACCTTGCTAGACAGGTGATTAGCAACATCCACCTACCTGTATAGCATGGACTGATAAATGGCTTGTTCCTGGGAGCAGAAAGAGAACTATAAATTTACAAGGGTAAATTGGGGTATCAGAAGCACATACGTGTATTATAACTGGGAAACCAGGCCCAAGAACTCATGAACACACTAGACCAAGCAGGGGATGCTGCTCCCTCACCTAGGCATACACCAAGTATCACAATGGTGATTGCCTCTCCACTGGCCATCGAGGACTGACAGGCAGAAAACTCTCAACTGTTTCTGGGGCTTCCATTTGGGTTCGTCCCACTTGTTCCAGTGGCCTGTTGGATTTGCTGATTGCCCACACATACCTGCCATCCATATGTTTACCCATTGTTTTCCTGGACCCCATCCTGCCCTGCTACCTCTGAAGCTGGATCAGCTGTATAGCCCATTTCTCACTCAACAGCCTAGTGGCCAACAGGAACTGCCACAGAAGTTCTTCTGCAGCTCACTTGGGTTCCCATTCTTAGCAACACAGATGATTTGTCTCTCCATTCTTGCCCGTTTCCCGGTGATGAGATGGAAGGGAGCAGCTACCAGGCAAAGAAACTGAACTGGGAGTGACAAGTTCTAAGTTTGGTGCTCTCCATCTGGCATTCTTGTATTTGGTCTCATTAAGTTCTCCAAACCTGAGTGATCCAGCTTTTACTGATTAACAAAAGGGGAAAGAGACTCCTAGAGAATAGAAGTGGCACTGAATCATCCTTCAAAAGTGGTATGACCTAAGACAGGTTTGGTATAGGAGGGTCCTTCTGTATTTGGGTTGCTTTCATTGGTTGAATAAAGAAACTGCTTTGGCCTTTTGATAGGGTAGCCCTTAGGTGGTCAGAGTAGACAGAACAGAGTTCTGGGAAGAAAGAAAGTGTGGCAGACGACATGTTTCTCCAGCCCAAGATGGAATTTGATTAGAATCTTCCTGGTAAGTCACAACCATGTGGTGATACATAGATTACTAGATATGGGTTAAAATAATATGTGAGAATTAGCCAATAGAGCCTAGAACTAATGGCCAGGCAGTGTGTTAAATGAATCCAGTTTGTGTGTAATTATTCTGGCTATAAGCTAGCCAGGGCCAAAAGCAGGCCTGCCCCCGGGAGCTGGGTGGGATGGAACAAAAGGGCCCCGCGCTCCTCTCAGGTGCCCTCCTCATTACTACACAGGTCATTCAGAGTCACGTGGGAGAGAAGAACTTGAAGCCAGTACCTTCAGGAACCCTAGCAAGAAGAGGGACCGACAGTGCAATTTAAAAGACTGTGCCTTGGGGATGGTGAGATGACTCAGCAAAGACCCATGCTTGCCACCAATCCTGATGAACTGAGTTCAGCCCTCAGGTGGAGGGAGAAAGCCAGCTCCAGCAAGCTGTCCTCTGACCCACACATATGATAGGTATGGGGTTTCCTGTATGCAATACAAAGCTTCTATAGAACAACTTTTCTAAGGTCTGAAAGTTTTCCATACAAAGAGTTTAGTATTGGGGTAATGTTTTGAGTTGATGTAGTATGTACCTGTCCTGACTTTTTGTTGCTGCTCCTAAGCTGTCAAGTGATGTCTTTCTGCCAAGACAATCTGCTTAAAGAGTGTGTACTCACTCAGAATGGCCCAGCTGCATTCCCCATATTGGGCACAGAATTTCTACCATGGTATCAAAAGGAAGGAACAAAGGGTTGAGAATGGGGCATGGTTTTATATTTACTGATGTTTGTGCCTCATACAGTCTTATAATTTATTTTAATTGAAAAGCTATATGTCTAGAAGGCATAATATGATCTTCTGATAGTTGTTTCAATGTGAGATTATAAAGTTGGGCTAGTTAAGAAATTTGCCACTTGAAGTATTAATCATATTTATCATTTACAAATCCAGGCACTTTTGATTCATTCTCATGAATCAAAAAAAGATGTATGATCTTAATCTCAAATCGAAGCTCTAGGAATGCATATCAAATATTAAAAGCATCTTCAGACTATAGAACGGTGAACATTTTATTCATTAATAATTCAGATAATGAGGGAACTTGTACAAGTTTAAGTAAAGAGGGTCATACTAAGCATAGAAGCCAGTCTTGCAAGGCAGCTTACCTCATGCCCAGAAACAGAACATCTCTGGGCCTCTCCTACAAACCTCACACCATAGAGAGCTCTGAGTGTTCAGGTGTGTGTGTGTGTCTGTGTGTTTGTGTGTGTGTGTCTGTGTATGTGAAATATTGTATGTATATGAATGAGCTGAGAAAGTAGCAGAAAGAGAAGGAAAGGAAGAAGGGAAAGAAGGGAGCAAAAGGAGTGAGGGAAGAGGGAGAGAGAGAAGTGCTAGGGTATGGCCCATATTAAAATACCTCTAATATACTTCTACTTCTGGAAAGCAGTATATAGTATGAAAGTTCTTCATAAAAAACAAAAACAAGTCTACACGGTCTTGCTGCCTCACATCCGGGTACCAGTCGTTGGAAACGCAGTCAGCTCAGGCACACTGCACATCCATGTTCACTGCAACAATATCCACAATAGGGAGCATGGAGAACCAACTTCACTGTCTATCAAAAGACAGTTGAATAGTGCACCCCTGGGAAGTATTCACAATAGAATATCCCACTGTAAGGAAGAATGGAACCTGTTGCTTGTGGTACAAATGGAAGGAAATGGAGGACACTATATTGAGTGAAATAAATCAGGCAGAGAAAGACAAGTGCTGGATGTTTACTCTCGTGTGGCAACTAAAAAAAAAAAGAGTTAACATGACTCTAAGGCAGGGGATACTGAAGGTTATAAAGAAGACAGGAACATGAATAAGTGAAGGTGGTATTTGATCATTGCGCCTTTCATGCATGTGTTAAAATGTACATGAACCCTACACACAATTTTTACCAATCAACAAAAAAAGTAAGACAAATTTCCTGTGTTGTAGTTACTCTTCCATTGCTGTGAAGAGACACAATAACCAAGACAACTTATAAAGGAAGCCTTTAATTGGGGGCTGGCTTACAGTTTCAGAAGGCGGGTCCATGACCATCACAGTCATGTGATGCCAAAGTGGCAGGGGGCAGCTATTGTACTGGGGCCATAGTTGAGAGATCACAATCTGAGCTGCCAGTTAGAAGCAAATGGACACTGGTTCAGAATTAGCTTTGGAAATTCCTTATCCCATCCCTAGTGACCATCTCCTCCAACAAGGCCACACATACTCCAAGACCAAATCTTCTAACCTACCCCAAAGAGTTTCACTAACTGGGGACCAAGCATTGACCTATATGAGCCTTTGAGGGGGCCATTTTTATTCAAACCACCACACCCTCCTTCAGGACTTCAGCTGTAGGATGTCTTCCTGAAGAACAAGAGTAACCCACCAACAGATATGTATAGGTAGGTTGTCTACATATGAACTTCCCTTTGTTTGGCTCTATACCATCCTCACTAGGTAGCCTAGAGTTTCTTGGATCCTGACATAGAACAGTATTAATTGCCCACCTGTAAGAACTTCTTTGAGTATTTGTCAAATTGCTGCCCTAACAGAAGTAGTAGTAACTTACTACTCTACCATCTAGAACTTGAAAACTCCAAGGGCATTAAATAGTTTATCTATTTCTTTATATGCTACATAAAAATAGTTAAGAAAACAATGCATAAAAAATGTTACTAGTTACTATCCAGGTAAAATATTATTGTTAAGGTCTTTTAATTATTTTTTTAATTTTTTAGTTAGCATACAGAATGGCTCTCACTGTGGCCTTTACACATAATATACATGTTACACACACACACAGTACAGGTACAGGTGCTTTCTTCAGAAGCACAATCTGCTCTTACCTCCCTTCTGCATCACTGTCTCCTGCTGATCCCATGCCCAAGGGGCCTACAAGGCAATAGAATTTAGGTTAACGACTGAGGTGGAACCTTTCAATGGAAAGATTCTTTAGTATGACTCATGGAATTCTGAAGTTCAATGTGGTGGTTTGAAGCCATAGATCACTCTTAGGTATTAGCCTTTTCTTGTGGGTCATGAACGTGACTGTTCATTTCACTTGGTGTTAGGTTTCATTTTCTTTCCAGAAGTCGGTGACATTACAGTGTTGAGGCAACTCCTTGATCTGAAGAAGATAAGAGGCCGTGGGACTCTTGGCGTCCCCAGAGGTGGCTCATGCTTCCATGGATCTGTCAACTCAAGTTTACCATGTTTCTCTTGCACAGTTTTAGTAGAGCTTGGAATTTAGATTGTTTTTCTACCCATCTGAGGAACACAGGTGTTTGTCATGAAGAACTAGAAGGTGGGGTTCATGTCAGAGGACAATATCTTATGGTTGTTAGAGGTAGTATGTAGGTGGAGTCTGCTTGTTTCCCAGCTACCCAGATCCAAATAATGATACAAAAACTATATTAATTACAACACTGTTTGGCCAATAGCTTAGGCATATTTTTTGCTAACTCTTACATCTTAAATTAATCCATTTCTATTAATCTGTGCATCTCCACAAGGCTGCAGCCTACCTATAAGGTTCTGGCTGGGGGCTGGTGTCTTTCTCCTTTGGCAGCCACATGGTGTCTCCCTGCCTCTGCCTACTTGCCTTACATCTCTGTTCAGATTTTCCGCCTGGCTTTACTCTACTAAGCCATTGACCAAAATAGCTTCTTTCATAATCTTAATGATAATAAAACATATTCATAGCATACAGAGGGGAATCCCATATCAGTAGAAGTTCTATGTTCTAAAGTATTGGAAACAAACACCCTACATAAGTTTTCCTTTTATATGGGCTGTGGTGGTTTGAGTGAAAATGGTCCCCATAGGCCCATAGGAAATAACACTATTAGGAGGTGTGGCCTTTTTAGAGTAAGTGTTACTTTGTTGGAGGAAGTGTGTCACTGGGGTTGGGCTTTGAAGTCTCAGATGCTCAAGCCAGGCCCAATGTGGCACATTCTCTTCCCGCTGCCTGGGGATCAAGATGTAGAACTCTCAGCTTTTCTCCAACACTATGTCTGCTGCCATGCTTCCAACCATGCTTGTAATGTACTAAGCCTCTGAACTGTATAGGCCAGCCCCAGTTGAATGGTTTCCTTTATGAGCTGCTGTGGCCATGGCATCTATTCACAGCACTAAAACGCTAATGAAGACATGGGCCAAGATGGGTTAGCTGTTGTCTACAATTTGCATTTCAAACTGAAACTCAGGGATTGACTCTGGAAATCCCTTATATATGTTATGAACTAAATATTGATTCCTTGTGCTCATACATACCAAAAATGTACCTGCCTATCAATGTGCTCAGTTGCTGCCCCCAAAGTGATAATATTTGGAAGTGGAGCCCTAAAAGGAAGTGGGCAAGTTTAAATGGTGAGTTCACTGAAATTGAGGTCTCCCTAGGAAAGTGAAAAAATAAAATTTATTCTCTCCACTCTCAGGATAAAAGAAGAAGGTGGCCACCTGCAACTCACATGATTTGCTGCTATCTTGGCCTTGGACGTTGCAGTGACATCCAACACTGTCAGAAATAACAAATGTTCAAACTACCTAATCTATGGAAATCTGATGCAATTCCCCAGGCAAAATACTGTCAAACCTGCCACTGTAAGCACTGCCCATCTTCTGTAGGGTGGTTTTCAAAGGGTGGTAAGTGAGCTGAGGATGTGAATATTTTCCTCCTAGTTTGTATATCTGAGACATAAGTCATTTAGCATTTGGAAAGAAAGGATACACTCACATATGTGCACACAAGCATGCACATATGCACAGTTACATGGATATATATGCATTCATATGTGCATATACATGCACACACAGAGGAATGAAGAATAGCCTAGGCTTTGGCCAGTGAAGGAGGAGTCACAAGCCTGGGCTTGTCTGAGAAGTTCACTCTCACCCCATTTTTCTAGGATTTTGTTGGAGTGTTTTTAAACCTTTGGAATTCCATAAAGTAGCTGCAGAGCCCTTAGTCAGAGGTGACCCACAGCTGACTAGGTATTGTGGTCAGGTTGCCATGAGCTGCTGGAAGCAACCATAGCTCTTTAATCTACAGCATAGCCTCCACGTTATCATTCTGTGACCTGTAGCCTCCTCTCCTGCCACAGATCAAAATCTCCCTACTGGGAAAAGGGAAACTACCTGGAAGCCCAGGTCCACAATTGCAGAGTAAGAGGGTGAAGGTAGACGGTGACACAACAAATTTCCCCTTATCACCTGTGGGATGTTTTATAGCTAAATGCTTGAGTTTCTTGCTTCCTGCCTTCCAATAGTTTTAAACTTAACAGGAGGCAGTGCATCCGAGTACACTAAGAGACCGAGGACTGGCTCACCAGAGAATCACTGCTGAGAGCAGGCAAATGTGTGGGTGTTTTCAGAAGAGTACCAAGGCTCAGCTTATGCCCCAAATAAGTGGAACTGGCCATCATAGCTCATTCGCCCCACAACACTTAAGTGCTATTTGCTGGCAGAAGACACTACTATCTTATTTTGTATAAAGTGAATCATACATTAAAATGCAGACCAGCAAATGTGGTAGGAAGAGCAGGCCGCATTCCTGGCACCTGGCTAGCTTAACTCCAGAAATAATTACACAGAAACTGTATTCATTTAAACACTGCCTGGCCCATTATATCTAGCCTCTTCTTGGCCAACTCTCACATCCTGTTCTAACCCATTTCCGTTAATCTGTGTATCACCACGAGGTTGTGGCTTACTGGGAAAGATCCTAACCAGTGTCCATCTCAGGCAGGAGAATCATGGCATCTGCCACACTGCCTTCTTCCCAGCATTCCATCCTGTCTACTCTGCCTACCTGATTTCTGGCCTATAAAAAGGCCAAGGCAGTTTTCTTTATTCCACCAATGAAAGCAATACAAATACAGAAGGACCTCCTACACCAAGCAAACAAGAAGAGGAACAGTCCCAAGAAGGGCAGGCTGAGGACCAGGTTTATCTTTACCCAGCAGGATCAGGACCACAGTGCATTGGATAAGTTCATGGTAATTCTCTATCGAAAGAAGAGCCTAGATTCCACACCTCTGAAAGTTGCTGTAAGCTGTGCATTTCTCTGGCCTTGAGCCCATCTCTCCACCAAGCCTGTCCCTTAAGGGACATCCAGCCAGGTGCTTTGAATCTCAACGTGTGAGTGGGGGGAGATTTGGCACTGTGGGGAAGGGTGTTGGCCTCTGTTCTCTTGAGTCCAAGACAGTCAATTATTCAACCATAATCTTTTTGTGACACCAGATACCTTGGAGAAATGAGCAAAATGTATTTTTAAAATTCCCTCTTCTTTAGATAGAATTATTGCTTAATGACAAACCAAATCAAGTAAAATATTTTGTTTAATGTAGGGAAGCTGTGTTTTATTTTTCTCTTTCCCAAAGGATCTTTAAAAAGACTATGTGTTCACACATCAGTCTCTCTGCATAGCATATCCAACATCTGGAGATGCTTATGGCATCCCAAATGCTTATAGACCTCTTCTGTTAGAGTCAACCACATAGCAGAAGAACATAGAATCAAACCAAATTCCTCTCCCCCACCCCCTTGGCTGCAGGATTCCTGTACAATTAAATTCCCGAATTGCACAACTAGTTCTTGGGGGAGAATTCATTGTTCCAGAGAGGATCATTTACATTTCCAGTACAGTATGGGTCACAGGGTCTTAATGAAAATGGTGTGTGAAAACGTGGGCACCAGGGGTCCTGAAGGATGAGTCTCCAGAGTAAATGATTTGATGAGAGAAGGGATGCTATCTGTCTATGAGATACTGTCTATGAGATACTATCTTATCAATGAGATGATATCAGTCTATGAGGTGCAGCGTTTTTAGATGCATTGTGGAAGAATGAATGATGACTAAATCTTCAGGTATCCATCAAGAAAAATGCTGTCATTTCGCCCAAAGTAAAGCAGTTGGGGACAGAGAGCCAAATATCATGTGACTATGAGCACCATGACAACCACAGTCCAAGACTGGAAATAACCATCATTTCCCAGAGTAAGAGCTCTCAATGGGCTTTCTCCCTGTCATCTCAGCAAACAGAGACTAAGGGGGATAAATAACACATGCAAGCACTCCTGAGGAGGTCAGGTGGGAAGCTCATGGGACTGGGACCCTTAGAGAGGCTCTGCTTCAGGACACATCTATGCCTGCTCTGGAGGTGTGGAATTTGGTATCTTCTCATTTGCAGTCTGTGATAAGCAGCACTGATAGTCACTGCCAGCTGATGCTCTGGAGCAAAAATTAAGGAAATGAAGTGAAGATGCCTGAACACAAAACAGGGAACTCACGATTTGCAATGTGTGAGCTATTTGCTACAGCTTTGAAATTCTAAAGGTTTTAATCAGCCACCAAGGATGAAATGATTTGTGATCAGAGAACTAACAGGGCCTGGATAGAGAGAGTTGAAGTTAGATTAAACTTCTTTTAGAAAGCTGAATCACATTTGGACATGTGCTAACCTAAGTGGTGACTCTGGAGTGCCACACGGTGCAGCCTCAGACTATGATGGGGTTTGCCAGCTTCCTTCTCTCACACTTCACGCTGAACTGCCAGCATTTGCTAAAGATCTCACAAACGCATTTCCATATGAGCAGATGACTTCCCACTGCATCGCAAACTTCATGAATTTCTTCCTAGACCTTCTGAAGCAAGGGGTATGTTTTTGAGGTTTAAGGCATCATCTCAGGTGTATGAATTCTATCATACACGTATGCTGTGTTTAGATCTCACTGAGGGCATTCATTCATTTTGTATGTGAAGAAAAATCCTCTTAAATGCATAGTGTTTGCTAAAATATATTTTTATAGAATAAGATTTTAGATTGGTAAATTATTCTTTTGGAAATTGGGGTCTCCCCTTCTTGCTACTTTAAGTCTAAAACACCCCCATTGCTCGTTTGGGAAAATTTGCACATTACAGGTCTATAAAGCACTTTGGTTTTCAAATTTGGTGATATAACTCAGTAAAACTAAGCTGTTGGGTTACTTTAGGGGAGGGGTATCATAATGGGTTTTGGTGGTCCATCTTTTTAGTTTCTCAGGTTAATATTAAAAGTTAAGAATGACATTCATCTAGACATGAGAAAATATCAGCTTCTATACTTTTAATGCACAGAGAAGTATTTCATAGTTTTATTCTCAAGATTCACTGGTGTGAATGAAAGACTGAGCATGAACCACAGAACAAAGCTGTCAGGTGGCTGTTAACATAACTGACACGTTGCTTAGTGGAAAAGCATTTCAGCACTAGAATTAAACCACTCACACACGAGAAGACTCTGTGCTTCCTGAGGTTTGTGCAAGTATTTGGGACAGAGGGAACTACTGAGGTTTTTCTTCGTGATGTACTTAGAAATGCTTGCATCACACATGGCTCCGGAAGAAGGTGCTAGACTGTGGCTCTGCCCCCATCCCAAACAGGCAGTGTTCCCCTCCAAGCCTGCTTACTGACAGTTCCAAAAGACCTGGGTTCCTCAACTCAGATTTCCCTTCTTTGCTTTCCAGCACCTGCAGACATGACCACCTGGCCTTCCTCACATCTCCTTGTGGGATGTGAACAGCACATTCTTGAGATGTTTAATATAAAACAGTTTAATGAACTGCAAACAAAGAACAGATGTTTTTTTCTTGTTTTTGTTTAAGATGCTAGATGCAGTGAAGAAAATATCAATGCAAACAAATTCTTATTTTGAATACAGACCTGAAGCAGTTGAACAGGTCTGCAGGGAGACAAACTTTTACAGTGCTGGGACTCATTCATTGCCAATGCATTGGCTAATTCTGAACTAAAATGAATCTTCGTGTAGCTCCTCCAGCAAAGCTAACACTGGACAAATTGTCCACAAAGCACCTCTTATACTCTCTTATTGTGAAGATGAACTTTTAAACTATACATTTTATGTATCACAATGCAGTATACATATTAAATAACAACACAATGGGCTGATTGGAAACTGTTTTAAATAGAAGAAAAGAAGATGCAGATTGGATTATAAGAATACTTTCTTTAGAACAAACTTAACAATCACTTTCTAAATGGATTAATGTAGCAAATACAGGCAGTGGATTGTATTCATTTCTTTAGTTCCTTGTTGATTACCAGTTTTGTTTACTTGCTGTTTTATTTTTGCAGTTGTTTTTAAATTCTCAGTGTTAGTTCTGTGTCCACAGTATAACTCAGACCACCTTTCTCCTGTTCTATGAAGCATTAATTTGCTCTGCTGATAGATGGGGTCCAGTTTGGAATCTGGGGCATTCAAAGTGTTTTGCTCATTTCATGAGAAACTCACCAGAAGTTTCATGGGGTCTCTCCGAAACTCAGGAACACACCTGTCTTCCTACCACACTGCCTTTCATAAAACCATCAAAAGCAAGTTTGATTCCCTTCTGAACATTCTTGTGAAAAGAAGAAAAGTCAAGAAAACACACACACACACGTGAGCAAACCCTTACTTCAAGTCGCATTGGGGGAAGATAACAGGACAAATTTTGGTGGTGTTTTTAAAACTCTAGGCAACTATCAG
Organism: Dicrostonyx torquatus; assembly: GCA_028555095.1. Classification (NCBI taxonomy): domain Eukaryota; kingdom Metazoa; phylum Chordata; class Mammalia; order Rodentia; family Cricetidae; genus Dicrostonyx; species Dicrostonyx torquatus. The sequence continues at coordinate 3,127,359 of JAQHUG010000220.1, read as the reverse complement.
AATCAGACATATCACGAAGGTGGATCAAGCCACTTATAATACTCTTTAAAGAAAACTGTAGAAATTCTTACCAGTGTATGTGGTCTTAAAGATTCCCTGAGAGCTTGCTTTAGGAGTACCCTGATGATGCAGTGGCTCTTACTCAATTGTCAGATCTATACTATGGTCATGATGGAATGAAAGAATTCCAGTTTCCAAGTAGCTATGACACTGGTCTCTTAAGGATGGAGCCATTTATTTGTTTGAACTAACCACCCTTGGGTGTTTGTGGACCTGTACAGCATTTATTTGGTTTTGTACTAACACCTGATATTTCTCTTAATTTCTGAAATTTATTAAATTATTAACACAGATATTGTCACATGTACATCATGGTACTTGCTACTACTATCAGAATCTCTTGTGTATGTTGGTCTACTAGATAGTTAGGACAGCTTTGAGTCTCAATACTAAGTTGATCTATTCTGTGCATGGTCCTTAGTTCATCAGCTCACGTTGGAGTTCAGGGCTGTATGTTTTCAGAGCTCTGATTCTCGATGATCACAACTTGACACCCAAGGTGACCTTTGGGAGCTCTGTTTCCTCTGGTCTGATGCCCGTGCTGATACCCTCCCAAAGTTGCAGGGAGAGCTCAAATCTTTGCTAATTTCTTTAAAGGAAAAAGAAGTACCATGTTCTGTTACATAAACAAAGTTTAACTCTACCACTGTAACTGCAAATTTGGAGAAGAGAAATAATCACAGTCTTTGGTTCTGTGACTGTTTTTACCTGTTACAGATACTAAGGACCCATATCTTTGAGATTCAATTTAGGGTGATGGACACTGCGGACACTGGTAGGATGCTCAGGTTTTGACCAGTATAGGCTGAGGGAGGAAGAGTCAATGAAGACTTCAACTCCCTATCTCCTCTGCTTTTTGCCTGGTGGGATGATATGGGGTGAGGCAGCAAGAGGTGGGCAAAGAGGGTTTCTCAGAGTTAGCTGCAGTGTGCTTTTTTAGAGTGACCTGGATTAGAGCTCGTCTGCACTTCTGCTTGTATCATATTGAGGTTTTGTTTTGATAGATCTGAAGATAGAATATACCATTGGAACAGGATGGTCTTAGTTGGTTGTAAATCTTATCTCATGTCTCATCTGTAAGAAAATATCTTTCAAGGGTGTTGGTGGTGGTGTATGCCTTTGATCTCAGCACTTGGGAGTATCTCAGTGAGTTCAAAGCCACCCTGCTATACAAAGACAGGACAGCCAAGATTGTTACACAGAAAAATCATGTCTCAAAAAAAAAAAAAAAAAAAAAAAAGAAGAAAAAAAAAAAGAAAAAGAAAAAGGAAGAAGAAGAAGAAGAAGAAGAAGAAGAAGAAGAAGAAGAAGAAAAAGAAAAAAAGAAGAAGAAAATATCTTAACAAAGTAGTACAGTGTGGGACTCTATTTCTGAGCAACTCTGGGTGACAATCTTGTAGTATGATGGCAAAGAAAATTATTGACATAATTTTTTTTAACGTTACTCATAAGTCACTTTCACAGTGTTGCTTTGGAGAAGTTCCAAAATCTCCTTTTCACCCGTTCTATGGATTCTTTCCTCACGATTTTCTTCTGTTTTCCCACAAAAGGATTTTCTTTGCAGCTGGAACCTTGAAAGAAATACAATTAGAAATTCCCATTACGTATCATTGGCACTCTTTTCTGTTGTAACAAGCTGGCTTGTGAAGCAGTAGGTATGAGATACATTCACTTACAAGAAACAGAATGCTTTCCAGTCTCCTCAGTGCCTTGTGTCGTGATTGGGGAGGAGAGGGAAGCACATGGTGTCAGGAAGGTGTATCCTCCTCCACACCGTGATGCGCTCCTGGGCTTTACTCAGATCATCTGGAGACAGTGTTGTATCTGTGCATGAGGGAAGTCTCCTTTTGTTTAATTTGGGAAGACCTCACTCTGAAGTGGTTCCGCATGGATCATTAAAAGCAGAGTGCTGTGAAGCATGAGTTCCTCTCTCTAATTCATCACCAGCTTTCACTTCCATCACTCTCTGACAGGGAGCATCTGTTTTAGAGTCTTGGGTACCCACCTCCCCCAAAGGGGAGGAGGAAAGTTACTATAGAAACCAGAAGTGAAGCCAGGGAGTTGTTTCCTCAGCAGCTTCTGCCTTAACTCCATCGATCTGAGAATTTAGCAATGGCAGGAAGCAGACTATAGCAGATACTATGAAGCAGAAATAGGGAAACTGATGAGGGGGAGAACGGTGGGGGAAGACAGAAGGAGAGGGTGAGAAGAAAGGTTAAATAATAAGGATGATTGAAAAAGTCATTGGGGATTTTTATTTTATGCTTATCAAAATTATATATAAATTAAGTCTCTCTGTGTGTGTGTGTGTGTGTGTGTGTGTGTGTGTGTGTGCGCGCGCGTGTAGTTTAAATGCACTTATACTACCTGGTAGTGATAATTCTTCCCCAAAGACGCATAAACTACTTAACAAAATTGTAGTACCAAGCAAGTTGATGCTTTTGAGTTGTTGGTCAGGGGAGTCCAAGCAACTCCCAAACAATATATGGTTTAGCTGTTGCCTCCAGTTGTCACCAAGAATTAGAAGGTAAATTCCTTTCGCTGAAGACATCATGAAGGACTTGGAGGACTTGTGTGCAAATTGACCCAGAAGCTCTCAGCACTGGAAGGTGCTGTGTAAGCCATCAAGGAAAAAAAAAATCAAGTAATGGTGCGACCAGCTCTTACAGTATTAGCAGTAAGAACTGGTTTTTATAAACTGTTAGATACAGGGTAAGATATCTCTAAATGTGAAATAGTGAAACTCTTATCTTATTAGTAACATAAAGCTGCCGGATTAGATGTAAAACCCACTCAATTGAACAAAATTCTTGCCTAGCATTGTCAACTTAGCCAACTACCCACGACTGTTGAGGCTATGAAACCTAGAGGAACCGGAGCAGTAAAAGTCTAATTGCATTCTAAGTACTTATCCTTATCCCCACAGAGAAGTGCAGTGCCCAGCAAACTATCTTCTTTTTTCGGCAGATACAGACCATGACAGAAAGCCATAACTAGTCAAAATGCAGAGAACAACTCACCATGGGGTGCTCAGAGCCAGCTAGTCCATCTACAAAATGACCTCTATACCTGTAGCTAAGGGAACAGCATGGAAGAGGGAGTGAAAACATTACAAGAGTCAGAGAATCGGGATTTCTGCTGACATTGTATCTTCTATATATACAGAGAAAGCTGTACGCATGATAGCTACCCAAACAAGATCTCCAAAACAGTCACATCCATTGACATGCCAAGATGGATGAGGGACATTTCATGAGTTGCAACTCCTCATTGAAGAACTAATAATGACTGTTCCCTAATTGATGAGCTTGTTAATTGGTTAATGATACTAAATGGTCCAAACTAAAAGCACCTACATGTGAGCAGCATTAAAGGGGCTCAACAAGCTGTATTATTTATATATGAGCAATAATTACAGGTTAAAAAACCATGAATTTGAAAGGCAGTTGGGGAGAACACAGGGGAGGGGTGAAAGGTAAGGGAAGAGAGAGTGTGGAAATGGTGTAAATACAGAACACACGTGTGGATTTTTCTTTTTTCTTTTCTTTTTTTTTTTTTTTTTGGTTTTTCGAGACAGGGTTTCTCTGCAGTTTTGGAGTCAGTCCTGGAACTAGCTCTTGTAGACCAGGCTGGTCTCGAACTCACAGAGATCCACCTGCCTCTGCCTCCCAAGTGCTGGGATTAAAGGCATGTGCCACCACCGCCCGGCACTGGATTTTTCTTTTAAGGAGAAAAGATGCAGGGAGAAATGCCAGGTGCCATGTTGTTGGCTAGTCTACGGAGACTTGCATTTTACAATCTCTGAGCATGCATTAATGTGCTGTTAATTGGTTGTTGTGATGGATGCTCCAGTCTAGGAGTTTTTGTTATTATGGGACTCATTTGATGATCGCACTAGTCCGCAAAAGTTTAATACCCAGGGGATTCTACTAAGTGTGAAAAGCGCATCTTCAGTGCTGAAAACCTGTTTGAAACATCTAAAACTTAGTCCGCAATCTGTCACTTCTCACTGGAAACTGTCAAAAAAGCTAACAAGGAACAAGAAGAAAGAAAAGAGTACTCCAAGATACACAGTAGAACTCCACTGTGTAAAAGTGAAATCATGAAGGGCTGCCAATCATCATGATTGGTAAAATGTTCTTAGAAATCAAACCTAGGTGCAAATGGTTGTATCCAATAAGGGGATATGGGACCAGCCTGTCCCTGAAGACAGTAAGGACTCAGGTGCCTCTCTCTGGGATTAAAACTTCTCCCAAAGCACCTAGCCAGGCCTGTGCTTATTCTTCAGAGGGCAAGGCACTCATGCCAAGTGGGGATCATATAGACTTTATGGAAGTCATTAATATTGGCACAGAGGGGCTCACAGAGGCTCACAGAGTTGACACACTTCTGTTGGTGGTAGCTGTGTGATGACTATGAAAGAGCTCTTGCTCACTCCCAGGCCAGACGAGTAAGAAAAGCCTGCACCACAGGATCTTCTTGAACATGAGATATCAGCAAGCTGTGCCATTCAGGAACTGCAAGGGAAAAGGGGGAGTTTGCTCCATGAAGAAAGATGAATCTAGAAGTAATTCATTTCCACTACATCTCAGAAGGTGTGGAAACTCTGATCCTGGTTCTGTATTTGATGCTCACAGCAGTCTCCATGAGTAGGTTTCAATATCATCTCTTCACCATGCAGAAAAAAATGGAAGTCTGTTGGGACCGAGAATCTTGCTCTATATCACTGACCTAAAAAGCATACAACAAGGCTGGAGAGATGGCTCTGAGGTTAAGAGCACTGATTGTTCTTCCAGAGGTCCTGAGTTCAATTCCCAGCAACCATATGGTGGCTCACAGCCATCTGCAATGAGGTCTGGTGCCCTCTTCTGGTCAGCAAGCATACAGACAGATAGAACACTGTATACATAATAAATAAATCTTTATTTTAAAAAAAAAGCACACAACAGACTGGGACCTAATCCAGATCTCCCTTTCCCAGAGCTTAGCTAACAACTACTACACCTCTGTCTCCCTCTGACAAACCTTGCCCCAAACCAGACTTCTCTTTAGTCCCATCCTGCACTATTAGGGTGAACTTTCTCCACCTGTGGAACCTCTGCCTTTTCGTTGACATTCATCACAGGTGATAGTCACTTTACTAAGAAAATAAATCAGTGTCCATGAAAGGACGAAGGCTACTACATTTACAAAGTACTTGGATAATCAGCCCAAGGTCAGAGCCACACTTTGCAAGTTAGGCAGCTAGAGATTTAATTTGCTCTTCATTAGCCATCAGTGTTCTCCATTGGATTGTTAACGGGGAAGAGCAAAGCACCTTGCTATTTCCTAAGGGAACCAGGGACTTGGTACTAAATCCCTAGGAATCAGCTTAGACCTAATATCCCTTCCTGTCCGCTAAATTTCAGTTTGAGCAGCATAGAAAGTTTTCTCTGCCCTCCGTATACTTTGCCGGTGTCTTTCCAACCTCTCTCCATCACATAAATGCTGTAATTCTTGTTATAATTATGACAGTGGTTTGCTCTTAATTTGTTACCCTGCTCTGTTCAAGTAGTGTGTACAAGAGTAGGCCAAGAGTTGTGCATGGGAAGCAAGGCTGCAGAAAGCACTTGAGGCTATCTGCTTTGTGGCAAGATAGCAAATAGGACCAAAAGTTACTCTCTCTGGTGGTTGTGCCATGGAAATCTCGCAGGGAGAGAGGCTTTGGTCATGTCATTAAGGGAGAGACAGGGAGGGGAACAGAGAAAAATGTAGGGCTCAATAAAAATCAGTTTTAAAAAAGGAAGACTTATGGAGAATGGGGACATTTGAGTTGTTGTATGGCTCTTGAGGGAGGCAGCACTCTGTTTATCCTGGGACATTTTGTTGGAAGAAATGTAACCTGCAAGAGTCTTTAAGACAGGATGGAGTTTGGCATGATTTAAGATAGAAAGGAAATAAGTTCAGCTAGAAGGTGATGATAAGTACAGGGGTGGAATCAGATCCCCAGAAGGAAGACAAACAAAATCCATCTGGGTCACTTTAGATGTGAATAAGTTTGGTGTCGATGCAGCCTACACTCGTGTGTTTGAGATCAGGGCTGTCCTTGATTTCATTTCTGCTCACTGCTTCCAATCAGTCCTTGCCTCTTTAGTTCATCCAGGATGAAATTTTCCTACCGTGCATTCAGATTCCCCTCCCATCTATGTCTCCATATGAGTGTCTACTTTCTCCCCTGAATTCCACATTCCACATTTTCTTAGAGAATTTGAGACCTTTAAAAAGTGTGAGGTTGATTCTAGAATATCACCATTAAAAACCCGCCTATGGATGCCCACCAGATTAGAATGAACTACAAAGATTGGCTTTACAAGGTTTCGGCTGCTGCTTCTATCCTGATCACACCTGCTTCCCTGGCCATCTGTAAGCTGCCATGTGAGTCCCTCCTTACACTCCCTAAGCTCAAGCTGAGCCTTAGAACTCTAGAGACAGCTACTTTCCCAAGTTACCTACAGAGAGCTGGCCCTTCCTTCTACTCAGATCTCAAGGTCAGTGTCACTCTTCAAGGGATGTTTTCACTGTCCTCCTATGCATTGTGCTGTCTCTCTCCATCACATGGCTGTTGAAAGTCTCTGTCCCTGTCATGACTAGAATTTGTTGGCTTGGATGTGCTGTTAGCTTCTTGACATTCAAAGGATCTCCCCCAAATAAAATTTAGACACATGAAAAGGGTCCTGCTCTCTTTGTTCAAATTGGATCATACCAGACATGGGGGAGGAGTTTATAGCAGGAACACCGGATTCATTTCCTAATGCCTCCCAGTGTGTTCTGTCTGAAGCAGGTGCTCAGAGTCATTTTGAGATGTGTTTTCTTTGGTTTTAGTAAATGAATACAGCAATAAAGAGCTCCAAATGCCAATCAAAGACCATGCAAGTGCCACATTTCTCTTTATCATTTGATTGGGCACTACTAAGAAAATTTTCTAATTTCTGAAGCAAACACCTCTGTGATACATGTCTGCTAAAAGCTGTATTGCCTAATACTCTTCTTCCATTTTGAGGTAAGAAAAATTACATCATGGTTTAAAATCCAACTTGCCATGTATTGTTAAAAATAGCTGTACTAAGCACATTGGCTCTCTTGAGTGAAGACAGAGTCCGCTGTTCTCAGGTGGAAGTTAGTGCACCTGCAACCATCAGAAGCTTAGATTTCTTCTGTTCAACAGTCAACAGTATGAATTTCCAGCCTTCAGTGGTTTTCTAGTTCACCTTTTTTATGCATTTTAATGATGAACGGGAGGAAAGATTTTCAGAATGTCATCAGCTATGTGTGAGGAGTTACTGACAAGTTAGTCTTGTTCTGCTCTTACTCATGAGTTCCTTATAAATACCCATTAACCTAAGTTTCTTTTTCTTTTTTCAAACCAAAAATAGGGCGGTATCTGCAAAACCAAAACAATCCCGGCCATTATCCTTGCTCTTCTGCCCCCTTGCATGATGACCACAGCACAGGGAGAAAAGAAACAGGTACTCGTCCCAAAGCTTCCTCCTGCTGGCTAACCTCCATCGACCTGAAAGGTGCTTTGTAGGACACTGGAGGGGAAAGTCATCAACAGCTTACCCGGCTGGGAAGGCTCTGAGCTACAATAACAATTGAGACAACAAGATGGATGCAATAGAGGTTTGCATCTGTACTATTTCCAAGTTGGACTTAATCCCCGCCCGCCCGCCCCCCCAACAGGAGAAAACTCACTGGAAGTACTCTAAGTTTGGCCAAGAATCCATGAGTGGACAGTTCATAGGTCCTAGGGGAGTTTACTGCTATTATTCTGCTAAATTGATATAGTCTCAAATTGCCTTCTAAATGCATATCTCT
>JAQHUG010000220.1:3061265-3082535 GCA_028555095.1 Dicrostonyx torquatus | reverse complement strand
AAAGATATTGGCTTATAAAATGGAGTTTTAAGATGGAAAGAACTTGACACAGTATCTAATTCAAAATCCTCATTTTCTAAAGGAAGGGGGAAAATTATTTTGTTTTGAAGGTCCTTGCTGAGCAAGTGGCCAGGGCTGTGGCCAGAGCACACACATCAGAATGGTCCCAGCCACACAGTAAACACAAATTGCAGAATCTCCTTCCAAGGTCCAACTGAGTAATCCATTTGAAAATTGCCAGAGGGAAGGGAAGAGAAGGCGGCAGTTTGTAGTGCGTGTGTTCCCATGAGATAGTCTTATATTCTTGCTATTTTTTCTTCCTGTAGCATGTTTTTAAAATTTCTAGAACACGAGATTCCTGTGTCTGCTGCTCCAGCTGTGAAAGTACACGAATTCTAACTACTTTGAATCTCATCTCTGAAAAAGAAAGGCCCTCAACTGCATGTCCTGAAAAAGCCATTACCCCCAACAGCACGCCAAACTGTGACAAGTTTACAGATACCACTTGGGCTCTTGAGTCTCATGGACTTTTGAAAAGCTGTTGAATTTCCCTCAAACAGCGGAGCACAGAACGACAACCAGAGAACAGGACAGATGGACATGTTCTCCTTCAGTCCCGCATCAGGCATGTTCGAGATGAGCAGACACAACTGGGACAGAGGTTGTCAGGACCACCTTGGAAGAGTCTACCTTTTACCAGTCTAAGTCCTTTTGTCTTCAAGGAGACAGAGGAACAGAGGTGCAGGTGTGCACAGAGCTGGCCTTTCTCAGGAATACACAGATTGTCCTTAGGCAGAACAGAAATACCCCTTGACTTCGGCTCCTCCCAGGCCTGTTGACTCTGAAAATCCAGGCAAATGTAAAGAACTGAGACTCTCCTGCCTGTTCTTTTCCCATCTCTGCTTCCAATAATGGAGACAATGTTGGGTATGTTTGAACCCCTGTGCTCTCTCTCCCAGCCACAGGAGCGAGTGAGGTGGAGTCCCTTCCTCAGGGTGTCCCAGAGCATCTCTGGACCATGACTGCCAAACAGCAGACATGAGGGCATTCTCGGTTCTGAATGCAGCAAAGCCCAGGCAACGTCAAGCGGGCACAGAAACATAGACTGATTAATGGCCATTAAGAGCCCATACTTCAGTGACAGACCAACTGGAGGCAAATTCTGCTTCTTTCTCTGTGGTTTACGACCCAGTAGAAGCTGGTTATCTGTATCTAAAGAGCTCATTTTATTCTCATTACCTAAAGTAATAAAATTTACAATAATCACACATCTTATAAAATGTCAAATAATAAAAAGAGAAGATGTGCTAGAATCCCTGTATGCTATCTTCCCCATCCTCATCATGGGAAACACTCAGCAATTAAGGGTTACATAAGTTTGCCGCATTACACAGCATTGCCTGGGCAAGGGCAGTGCGGTGTGGTCATTCACTGGACTTTCAAATTTATTACGTTTTAAGAGCATGACCCGCAGTCTATACATTTTCATTTCCTTGACATCTGGTGAGGGTTATGGCATTGGCATTCTTCAGTGACTTTTCTGTATCTTTTATAAACAGCTTCATATCCTTTGTCAATTATTTAATATTTCTTTCTTCTAAATTAATTTTTAGAGTACTGTAATTGGCAATATATTTTTACTATTTCTTTTCAATTTGATACTTTAATTTTCATTCATATTGTTATATACTCTAGAAAATATAATTTATAGTAAATCAAATTTGATATACTGGCCTTAACTTTTCATTTTAACTTTTTTACATTTGTTAATTTGGTGGGTTATGTGTGTGCATGCCACAGCACATGTGTGAAGGTCAGAGAATAACTTGTATGTTTCTCTTTCCATCATGTGGATCCCAGAGATAGAATTCAGGCTGGCAGTCTATTCCAGTGTTTTTAACCACTGAACAATCCACTGCCAACCCATTTGCTTTTGATACTCATTTAAATGTTTATTTATTATTCTAGGGATCTAAATTAGCTTGCCCCTCAATGACTATGCATCTATCATTATGTTATTTGTGTGTGTGTGTGCATGTGTGCTTTTCCCATTAGAATATAGAGCTGATATTTTATTGACTATTGTATATATTATGAGATCATGAATTAGTCTTATGTGCATTTTAAGGACTATGATCCACAGAAACACGAGCAGAAATATTTCATGGAAAACTATGACTAAATTGCTCCAAAGAGCTAAAAATTATGTAACTTCCATAGTATAGAAAATGAGTTAGGAGATCAAGAGTTCTGTGCTGTAAAGCTCTGCTTTCATGCATTCCTGTGACAGAGCTGTGATTCTAAATAAGAGCTCCCAAACCATCGCCCTTTACACTTGGTATGATTCATATGAGACTAAGCGAAGACACTCTTTGAGACCAGTCTGGGGAGTAGGACTTGTTTTGCAAAGACGCAAAGCAAAGTTTGGCAGTGTTAGTTTTATTTTGATTTTGTTCTCTATTGTTAATATCATCAGAGAGAGGGGGCAAATGTTTTGGCCCACACATGAGGTCAGAGGACAGCTTTGTGGAATCTGTTCTCTCTTTTCACCTACACTGGTTCTGGTCCAGGGATCAGATCTGTTTTACCCATGTTACCATCTTGCCTGTCCCAAGTCTGGACTCTGAAGACATCAAAATATAAAAGATACTACTGAGAACAAATTCAAAATTAGGGCCTGCATTCAATGGGCTATTGGAATGCTGCGTTGATGGTTTGTGGAATGGTGAGACTTCTAGACGCCTGATATGGCAGTGTGGAGAGTGTGTGGCGCTGAACTTCGATTTAAGGAATTAGGAACCAAACCCTTAGTTTTACCAAGACAAAGAACTTACCCAAGAGCATTTACTAAGGATGGCAGCTGTGGCAGCTGTCTGATAGACAGTTACTTTCATAGGACCAAGTTCAAAGTGACTTGCTTAATCCTCAGATACATGTCCTCTCACGGTCAGTTATTAAGTGATGTTCTCGTTGCCTTTTGCTGTGTAATCAACCACCCCTTAACTAAGGGGACTGGGATGACTCATTACTTATGGTAGATCTACAAACTGATGGCTCACCTGCACAGGTCCCCATCTGTTTCAGGTAATTAGGCCGAGCCTTCCTCTTTACTCTGGTAAAGATGTCTATGGTTGCCATATTCTGGCTCTTTAGACTTGGTCCAGTTTTGAGAAAAAGAAAATGGTATGAACGCAGCAGTGGCCTCCTTTTAGGTGATAGTGCTACACAGGAATCCATTAGGCAGAATGTGTGATGGGTCTCACTGGTGGTCACTAATAGCCAAGCAATTTCCTATGATAAATTCTCTGCTTCCTAGTAATCCACATAGTGGGCAGTGATCAGGTTGTCAGAGTTCCACAAGGGCAGCTTGGAGAAGCCCGGATCACAATGACAAAGACATAGTCAGGGCAGAGTGATGCGCCTACTGCCTCAGCTCCCTGCAGGTAACTGGAGTGAGTGAGTGTGCTTGCAGGCTGAATCCCCAGTAGGGCTCTCAGACCCCTGAAGGCAAAGGTGATTTGAGGGTGATGGGCGGAAAACCAGGCTGTGTCTAGGAGTAATCAGCTGGGGTCAGAGTAGGGTCCTGCAGGCATGCCTGGGAATCCCCCTGCCTTCCTGGTACTCAGGGCCTGTGTCCCTTTCCTTAAGTTTAGGATGTGAATATTTACTCGAGAGTGGTGCTTGTATGGGCCTCCTAGAAAGAAAGGGACGCATTGTTCTCAGAACTTCTTGTAAGGACAGATGACTTAAAGCTAGAAACTGACAGTAGACTAAACTGTACAAGGCATTTAACTCCCCAGTGTCCCAGCAAATGTATCTGTGGTGCTTGGTGTGAGACATTGTACTTGGGTTTGACACAACGAACGAAGCCAATTGCAGTGTTCATGGTGATAAAGCACACGATGAAATCTTGGCTTCCCTGTTTTCTTCTGACAGTGTAGTTCCAGCTTGTGTGTGTGTGTGTGTGTGTGTGTGTGTGTGTGTGTGTGTGTGTGATAGAGACAGAGAGAGGGAGATGGTGCGAGCGCACAGGCATGAAAGGGTGCTCGTGATTGCGAGTTGCTGGGGTGTGGTGAGTCACTATGTGTGAGCTCCCGTTTCTGAGCGTGAGTGTGTGGTCACAGGGCACGGGCAATGAAGGCGTTGGTTTTGCTTTCTTAGGTAAATACAGGGCCGAGGATTTGGCTGAGTCCACATGCATGTGTCTTGCTGGAATTTCATACTTCCCCGGAAGCCTGGGGAAATGGTGCGGAAGTTCTTCAAACTGGAAGCTGAGATCCTGGTAACACAGTTTTGCTTTGTTCTTTCCAGCGTCCCGCGGCGTGTGCATTCAGCACTGGGGTCTCTGTCTAGAGTTCCCTCAGCTGTAGAGAATTTCATCTCTAAGGATCCCAAACATTCCTGCTAGGTCTTTGCTTCCTGGTTTGCCCTTCCAGGATCCTCACATTCTCAGACCCATGAGGCTGAGCACTCCAGGTTAATAACGTTACAACAGGATGTCTGAGAAGTCTGTTGGCTATACGTAGATCCTGCTTTCACAAGCGTCTTCAAGCCTCTAGAGCCACATGTCAACATTAAGGGGCCCTTGAGTGTGCTGCCTCTGCTTCATCCTGTGGAAACTGCCCATAACCGGGAATGGTGGTTAGGAAGGCTGACTAGGGAGAGTGGGTAAAGCTCTCCCTCTCCACTGAAGAAAGGGCTTTGGGGAGCTTCTGCAGAGCAGCGGAAGGGTAGCCTTGGGAGCACTGTCTTCTCCCAAATTTCTTGGAGGAAACAAGAGTGGCAGTGCTGAACCCCAAAAAGGTCTCTCACTTTCCAAGACTTCTCATAGAGATGTAAATGACTTTCATTTGGGAGATAAGGCCACCTGCACAGTAGGAAGAAAGACCGAGCGCATCCACAGATAAGGACCTCAGAGAAGACTTGAAGCTTCAAATTCAGCCTTTCCTGTGAAATGTTCCAACTTTGAAATTTCGTAGCCTCCAAAGGAAATGTTCAGTGCTGAATTCTTTTGAGCCATTCCTTATTCATGAGTGTCACAGCTAAGCACTAGGAAACTGCAGATGCCATCTCGAGGGAGGGCATCTTTACCCGACTCAGTTTTCATCAGCACGGCACTGCAGCACAGCCCTAAACATCAGAATGAGACCATTCCGTCCCTGGCCTGTCCTCTGCTTGGTCCTTTCTGCTGTGCAGTGGTTGCTCCTATTCTTGTCCTAGCAGGTGACTTATGAAGGGGAGCATTGGAGCTGATCCAGGGAACTCATTTCTGGTATTATGTGGCATCAGCTGCTTTTCCTTTCAGGAAAAAAAGTCAATAATGTGATTCCCATAAAGTAGACCCTATGAAAACATGTTACTCATGACTTGTTTCTGAATTCAGTTTTCATTTGTGATCTTCATAGTTTAGACTCAAGCCAGAACAAAGAGAAAAAGACCAAGAAAACGACGGAATGCATTCAGTCTTACCCCAGCATCTTAGGAGCCAGAATGTTTTCATTTCTCCTGCAGCAGAACTTTAACCCCTGACCTTTTTCATGTTGACACTAGCATCCCTAAATTGAGAAAGATAGAAAGAGAAAGAATGAAAACCTTACATTGATCATGAGTATTTTTCATTGGTCAATGACATTCAAACGATGAAAATTCCCATAGTTTCTTAATATATCTTATATCCAGTGAAAAACCATCTCCCTTAGCTATAATAAGAAGCGTTTCTGTTTAAGTAGTTTTTAAAAAATTCATTAGAAACCAGAATTTTGGGTCTGACTGGATGCTATAAACCAAATGTTGTATAGAGAAAGAAGTGTCGGACCGCCAAGATGGTGTACATTCCATTGTCTTTTGATCGAGGAAGTGGAGTGCTTTAAGGTAAAGCTAAAACTAATGTTCTAAGTGTGTCCTTATATGGTCAGAACATTGTGTTGCTGGAGTGCATGATGGATGGGAGTACCGCACTATGTTAGTCACCAGTATGGGGATAGAAAACTATGAAAACAGAGAAGTCATTTATAGCATCAGTCAAGATATTGGCAGGTGATTCATAGCAGGAAAAAAGAACTGCCAGTTAGAATGAACTGAACTCTGAATGAGCCCCATCTAATCAGAGCCGTGCTCAGGAGCAGAAGCTAAGGACGTTTGCCATGTTTCCCCAGATGTAGCAACATCACTTTAGCTTTGTCAATAGATATACACACGAAAAGCAGGTAATTTCATAAGGTTATATTCTGAAATGAGTAACTGAACTCGAAGCTTAGGGGAAAGAGTCACACCCATGCCTGCCCTCAGAAAAGCCAGATGTAGTTTGTATGTTGGTTCTACTTACTTGAAGCCCTTGTGTACATACATTCTGAATATTTATTTCTATTACATAAAATAATAGAAAGTAAATACATGCAAATGTATATATTAAAAATATAGTCACTAAATAATTAATATTGAGTATTTGAATATTTAATAAATCATTGCTTTTTTGCCCTCTGATATTTTATGTTTGTGGTTTTGTTAATTTACTTTATGATTAACATTCATAATTAGTTATTAACGAAATTACTAAAGGCAGTCTCATTCTGAGAAAAATAACTGCTTAAGAAATATAAAGTTGGCTTTTCTCTCTATATTTTCCCTTAAGATATAGTGGGCTGTGTAGGGCTCTTATGAAATGTAATGTATTATATCATTATATTGCAGCTAAAATACACTTTTAAGGGAATAGCTAAAATGATTACTTTTACTCTAGCTACAGTGGTCTGCTTCATAAGGGCATACACTTTTGCATACAGAAAGCTGCAAAGTTAGGGGTAGATCTCACTCCTTCATGATTAAGGCATCCTCACCCCAATCCAAAGACTAAGGAGTGAAAAAGCACCCCCTTGTATTTTATAAGGTGTTGACTATTCTCAGAACACAGAGAAAATACCTGAAAACAATAAACAAATGCCTTTGTTCTAATAACTCTTCACAGTTCTTATGCCAGTCCTAATTTCTAAAGAAAACAGAAAGTCAGCTGCCGATCTATCAATACGTGCTGGGTTATGGATTTCTCTTTTATATAAATCCATTTTCCCAGAACACCTGGTAGTTTCTAATAAAAATAAAATGTTGATCTTTAACACAAACTTCCTGATACACAAGATAAATTCAGAATAAAGCAAATTGAATTCAATTTCCTTTCACCCATTGCTCAGTGACAAAGACTGTAGAAAAAGAAAATTACAGTGCTAAAGGTCACACAAGAAGAGGACAATGGAAATCAAACAGAAGAAAATCTGCCCGAGTAAATATTGTTCAATGATATCTTGGTATCACAGCATTTCCAATGTTAAATAATGAAAATGCTCTACAAAGTGCCTTTACTGTTCTAAAAGCAAGGTAGGACACAGGTACATGACAAGAACAGACACGGGTGGAGGCCCCAGCATTAGCACAGCGGATCCTGTCCATTGTCTGTCCTGAGTTCATATGCTCTTCCATGTCAGCACCACTTTCGGAATGAAGACTCACAACCAGAAAGTGAACATGGTGCAGAATGTTCTCTCACTCCAGAGTAGGCAGTGGGTCGTGGAGAGAGTCCAAGACTCTAGGTCTCACAGGGACAGTTCACTCCTTGCCTCTCTAGAAGCTCTGCATGAGCTCAGGGGAAACTGGGCAGATTCCTCCCTGGAGCACCATCCACATTTTCGATAAGGACTAACTGGAGGACAGGGGTTGCAATGAGAAGAAAGTCTCAGTGAGGAGTGAGCAGGTGATGGTCCGCTCCCACCCAGATCAAGGGTGTGGTCCTACACACAATCACGCTCTGCTTGGCGTGATCTCCAGATGGGAACAATTATAGCTGAGTACACCCAGTCTATTCTTCCCAGAGTTCTCATGCAGCCTTCCTGTGTAGGAGGGGTAGGGAATCCAGAGATCATTCTAGTGAAATGATCAACCAAGGGATAAAAGAATCAGGATGCCCAAAAGGATCCCCACTCATGTTTGCTAATTTAGGGCTGGGTTCACCTGACCTTGATCACTGGCCTATATCCATTTAAAGGGCAATGCTTGATACCCATAGATACTATCCCGTAAAAAGTTGGGGACACATTTAGACAGGGAAATTAAATAAAAGGGCTTGAGATACATAAAATATTTAATAAATGTTGAGCCAATAAAAACTAGTACAAGAATTGCCTTTCTGAAACAAATACACTAGTCAGCCATGTCTGTTAGTCCCGAACATGTATACCCTGCTGCTTATAGTTCCCACCACATCCTACTTCAGTCTCTCCCTCTGTGGTTACCTGGATGGAATCTAAGTGTCCTGAGCAAGGATGATGGGCTGACTGCAGTTAAGACATGCCTGTGGACCATGATGGTGCCCAGAGGAGACCTGTCCAGATTAAACCTGTAGGATCCACTAAGTGATCCTACAGTCCCTCTGGAATCTTTTCCCTTGAGCGTCCTTTCCTGGCCAGTCTTCTTTAGGTCCTGTTTCTGTGCTCCTCCTCTTCACGGGAAACCTGTCAAGCTGTCCCTTGGATTTTATCCTGGTCAACTTTGACTATTGTTTTGGTTTTCTTATAACTATCTTATGTATTTATTTTACATTTTAAATTAAAATATAACTCCATCACTTCTGCTTCCTTTTCCTCCCTCCATCCCTTCCCAGGCTCTGTCCTTCCACGTCCTCCCATGCCTCTTCCACTCTCAAACTGAGAGCGTCCCTTCTTTGGTCACTGCTGTTCCATGTGGGCGTAAGTCACTGAGTTGGCTTTACTCGTGTCGATGGTTTCAGAGCTGACCACTCTGTTCGGGATAACTAATCAGCAGCTCATTCCTAAGGGAGGGGATTAGTATCTCTCTCACCAGTCACCAGTTGCCTTATTCTTCATCTAGTGGTGGGACCCTGTGAAATATTTCCCTGTCCACATTAGCGGCTCCTTTTGTATTGCCATTGTTCAGGTCATGTTTATACAGCCATCACTGAAAGAGGCAGCCATGCAGCAGACTTCTTGGTATTCTGGCTTTTACAATGTCTGCTCTCTGTTCTTCAATGGTCCTTTAGCTATAGATGTAGGAACTGTGATGCAGACATATCCACGAGGACTGGGCTACCCACAATCCATTGATCTTTGCATTGTGTCCAGTTGTGGTTTTCAGTGATAGATTCATTTACTATAGAGCGAACAATTTTTTTTCTATGAAGGATGGTAGCTATACTTATCTGTACATATAAAGATACAATTTAGAATGTTGTTAAGGAATTATGCTTGTTTAACAAAGGGACAGTAGAAGCTCTTCCAAGATGCCTGACCACCCTAGCCCTGGGTAACTGTGTGGGTTTCTAGTACCAGGCATGATTTCTCTCCTGGTGAGTGGCCTTAAGTTCACTTACGCAGCTACTAAACATTAACGGGTGACACTATTACATCTTTATGTATCTATAGCCATTGTTGTGGTCCATGGGTGATGTAGCCAGCTAGAACTGTTGTTTTCATCCTTTGGTGGCTTGCATAATACTTTCTGGAACACTGGAAGCTAGACTGCAGGGAGAAGACATTCAGGTTAAATCTAGCTTAAATAATCTGAGCCCTGAATTCTGTGTCCTAGCTATACTGTGTCTTCTGCAATAGGGGCTTATCTTCGACCTCTGAGAGGCATTCAAAAGCAACAGCAATAACTTTTATTGTGTAGGGATCATTTGGATTACCCTGACCAACCACTCAATAGCAGGATTTTTTTTTCCCATTCTTGATATTTGGGTTTCTCATAGTATATGGTTCTTGTGTAGGGTGTTGTCAGCCCAAGTTGCATAATTTCATTTACTATATCTACATACATTTGTGTGTGTTTGTGTGCATGTACACACACAGATATATATATGTATATCTTTTATATTTATATATAATAAGTATGAAATGATTCTTGAGGCTTTATCAAATAACGTTGGTGTCCTATGGCTTTCATTACTGTATAAAAGATTTATCCTAGTCCAGGTAGAAAGCAGACATCCATGGCTATGCTATACAAGATGTGAAATTTTGAAACTCATGACAAGTGGCAGAGGAGCTCTACTTATTCCAAGGAAAATGCCATTTAAGTTTCAGGGAGCCACAGCCCTTAAAATCCACAAGCACTCAGCTGTTCTTTCCAAAAAACAATCAGTTTCTACCAGTTACATCCAGATCGATCAGTAACGGGCACACAGTACCATTGCCTGCAAATTTCTTCTTAAATGCTTTCAATCCTTTGAATAGTAGTAAAGGTCTTTTGGCCATTTGTCTGTTAAAATCTCACATGGATAGAACTATCAGTGCCAACAAGAAGCTTTTGTCATCAAAGAAATCAAGAGTGGAGGTTTGGAATAGCAGACACACTACGTGACTCCATTTCCTATGGAAATGGCCTATGGAAGGCATTACAGGAAAAGGAAGGCGATGGGGAGGATTCAGGAATGGAGTATCCTTGATGTAAGACCCTCAAGAGAGAGGCCACCGAATCCTTCAAAGGCTAACCGAATGGGTTCTCGAACCCTCACATATCCTTTCTCAGCAGATTCTGGCAGCATGTGCACAGAATGGTTATCTAGAGCTGCAGAGGGGACGGACAGATTCAAGATAAAACAAAAAAGAAGCAAGGCTAAACCCTGCTCTGGAAGGAATGATAAAGACATTCCAGTCTTTGAATCCCAGTCTCATTACTTGGTGGCAATGATGGCGGTCCCCAAGGGATTGCTGCACCACAGAGAAAGGCACTAGGCACAGGGGGTTTACATTTAGTGCTTTCACAATGTCCTAAACAAGACATCTCAGGATCCTGAATCAAAAATGAAAATTATCAACTGAGTGAAAGACCCCAACCGATTTTTCATAACTAACTAAATGAATTGGATAATGGAAAATTACAAAATGTGACAAACAGGTTTGACCAGCAGGTTCTTCCTTTCTCCCCCACTAGGCAGGAGGGTTAGCAGTTATCAGGACCAGTTGCAGTCTTCTAGGCAGATGGTTATCATAATTGGTCACAGCAAATGATTATCAAACTGTAAACTGAGTCACAATAGGACAGGCAGGATGTCACATGTCATATAATCAGCAGGATGTCACGTAGCCTGTTGGATGTCAAGTAGTCAAGGATGTCACATACTTAGGAATGGGCTGAACTATGCTAATTTGGTTCCAGGTTGAACTGGTTTAAATGTCTGGACCAATCCCAATTGCACCCGTACTTCATATTGTAATTCATGTAAAACTTGTGGGTTTTGTCTATAATAGCTTGCTTTCATGGATGCTAAGGGTGCTCAGCTATCCCGAGCTGTGCATCCGGTTGCACAATCATGAAATAAACCACCTCGTGTGTTTGCATCTGATGGCCTGGTTATTGAGTCTGGGGGCTCCTCAGCGATAAGACCACTTTGGGGGTCTTTCATTGAGCATTTGCTTTGTATGCATTTCCTTCCCGTCTCCTGCAGATCCATGTAGAAATGGGGACAACCATCTAACGGAAGTTGAACTATCAAACATCTCAGGGCCCAGGAAAGAGAACACCATCCGTCCTTAAGTCTCTTCAGTCTTTTGACTTTACCAAACCTAGTTTTACTAAGTGTGACTTCTTCCTCTTGGGTCTCCTGTTTCCAGACTCCTTTACTTCATGCAAAGCAAATTCAATCTGCCATCAACTGTAAAAGCATCCATCCCAAGTTTTCTCTGCATTTCTCTTCCTTATGTGGTTGAGTGATTGCTACGCTTTCCCTTGCTTCAAATTTCTGTAATCAAACCTCCACAAAGAACCATGTCTCCACTCATTTTTCCTCCCATTCACTGATCAAATGGTACCTTTTGTTACTTCCTTGAAATCATTTTGATTTTGTCACATTCATGAAATTGCATTTGCCAAGGTCAGTGGTGGTTAAAGGTTCATTCATGGGACTTTTCTGTGTCCAAGATTACAGTTTCTAAATAGCTTCTTAGAATGGTGGAAGTGGGGCTTTGTTTGGCCTTTGACAAGATCCGTGCTCTCCTTTGACTGCTTGCTGGCAGCTCATCCTCCTTTTATCCCTGTTCTTCCTCCTCTGCTCTTTCCCATCACTCTGAAGGCTGATGTGAGACCAACATCTTCTTCACTTCCACTTAACACTCTGACCTTCCCATCTGTTTCCATCTTTTTTGGTACCATTGACAACTTCAAAACTTTCCTTCAGATATTGACTTTGTTCTGAATTTAAGTCTATGCTTCTTAACTCATACAGAATACTTTTTCTTTTTCAAAAGAAATCAGTTTATTATAAACTCATACAGAACTTTTCCATAAAAGTATTCTAAGAAAATCAGTTTAAATTACTAAAACTATATCTCATTATCAATAATCACTGTTCTAAATCCTGTATGGAAACATGATTTTTAATAATTAGGTGCTAAATATAGAGCATTTCTGCTCTTACAAAGTCTTGTAATGAGAGTATTTTCTGACTTGTTTAAAACGATTAAGATAGATGCTGATTTTAGGAAATGACCTTAAAAAAGTGGGCTTAGTGAATTTTCCACATCAGCACTTTGGGAGCCTGGATCCATTTCAGAAGAAAGGAAATAAATATTATCTGGGTGGGGAAGACGAGACTCCTGTAATATGGGGAGATAGGGTATATATAGGCTGATCTCAGTGTGTGGGAAGCTAGAAGAAAGTCTTGGCCATTGTGTGGCATCCTTTGCGATGCAAGGCAACTTGAGTGTTGCTGGCTAAGTATCTTCTATCTACTTCAGCAAGAAATCAGAAAAAGGGACTAAGGAGATAATATCTCAGATCTGAAATGCACCACAGCAATGAGGTTAGGCCTTTCTTAAAGTACACACACACAAAAACTGACTTCACAAAGGTAATATTTTGAGAGTAAAAACAAGAAAATAAAGACTTGGTTTGAAGTTAGATTTGTGAAGTGTGTTTCAGATGTGCATGGTTGTTGGAAAGGGGTTAGGCTTAATCTTTCTTGAATGTCAGATGGTCAAGAAAACTCTACTTCAGTGGGTTTCTTCCCAATATTTAGTATCTTGGTTTCCAGCATATGCCTGGGCCCAATTTACTTAGCAATCCCTCTCCCTGGGCTGAACCTATCGATCTACACCCTCATCCTTTCCTTTCTCTTCATCACAGCTTTGCTGTGAGAGATGTAGATAGAAGGAAGCTTGAATGGGAAAAGGAAGGTCTGGACAGGAAACAGGAAACCCAGGAATTTCTTTTCTTCCCTTACTCTTAGGCTGAGTTCAGCAGCCAGAAGGAATCTTGAGCTTTTTCCTGCCACTGAGAGCTGCTTTTACCTTTGACCCTCTGTCCAAAGGACAGCATTTTCCTGCTGTAGTCCTACAAGCAATAACTTATTTTAATTGTGGCTTTTCCTGTCAAGTGTGTAACCAACACCGTTTTCTCTGTTTAAGACTGTCTGCTTTAAAACACACAAAATATTTTTCTTGTTGGATGCACACTGATAAATTATTCAGTCCCAAAGCCCCCAAAAAATCCTCATGAGGAACTTCATTTTCAATAGTGTATTTCAGCAACAGCATTCTTTGAATTTCATATGAAAAAGATATCTAGGAAATAAAGTGTGATTGTATTCCTAACATGTTGAGTATAAAATAGCTTTGGAATATAAAATGTTTTATTTAATACTTTGAAAGCCAGGGAAAGGAATGAAGGCATTCAATCACTCTTCTCTCCATTTCTGCCTCTATTTATTTGGCGAACATTTAGTAGCACCCTCCACGAATCAGAAGTAATTCTTTTCTTCTCTTCAGCGGGAGGAAGTGAGTAGGGATGGTTGATATTAAAACCACAAGCAACACAACTTGTTTCTGCCTCTGAGAGCTTCAGATTCAATTGCAGAGAAGAACAAATACTTTCTATGACTGGTACCCTCCCAAGAGGTTCTGCGCAGTGTGCACATTAGTGCCAGCTAGAGACAGAGAGATGACAGTCATTTTTCTTTGGAGATGCAGAAATATGATTTCAAATAAGCATCATCTTCCTTATGACTACTGTGACCAGAATTCCACTTCTTCATATCTTCTGTCTGATGCAACTAAGCCCATTTGCTGCTCACTCTGAATGCCTTGCATTTCCACAGCTGGCGGGGAACCTGAGTCTATGTTTTTGTGTTAATTTCATTTATCATATAGGAAATAAATGTATTCATTGCAAAATACCAGAGCTTCCACATAGCAAAACCTATTTTTAAATTGACTCATACTTTTTTCTCTCCAACTTATTGAATATTTCCCAGAGCAGAAATACATTTCAGTTTGACATTTCACAGATTTATCTGTGTGACACCAAACATGCTACCTCATTTAATTTAAAATTAAACACAATCTAAGCTGAAAATCCACATCTTTCATGAAATGCTGCAGTGTGAAGTGAGCTTTTAAGAACCCCAGGCTATGATTGATGTTCTGTGAATCACCTCTACATCTGGGGACACTGGAGGGCCAGAAAATTCCCCATGACCCATAGCTCAGGCTTAATTGAAAAGCAGAGGGCACAATGACATTTTTAGAAACCAGTTATTAATACATTGAACGTCTGAGTGGGTAGTGATGAAGCCACAGACAGAACGAGACACCTGACCTACAGTCTTGAACGCCCAGCCTGACATCGACAAATCTTCAGTGGCAAGTCTAGAAGTTAGTGTGTTAGTGGGAAGTAAGAAGCCAGACCAAAGGACCTTAGAAAAGATCTGCCACAGCTGTGGATAAAGGGCCAGAGCTTGATTAAAAGAAAAAACCAAAAGTTTCCTTAGTTTTCATTCCTATTTCCAGTTAGAATCAACAGGAGAGAGTCAGATACATACTCCTAAACATCCCACAGTACATCTTTGGGTGGTTGGCCCACCTGCAACCCTGCTTCATGTCAGTCCCTTGAGGAGAATCCCTGTCTCCTGCCACAGGCATTTCCTCTCCTCTGCCTGCTTCTGACGCCTTGCCAAACACGATGCTTTGCTGTCCAGCTGTCTGTGACAGCTGAGGATCAATAACTTTTGTTCCTTTGTTGGCTTACCTCTCATTTGTTTCCTCATACGATTTATCTGCTCTCTCTTCCGACTTGCATCCAGTTTGCTAGGCCTGACTGACACTCATTGATGATTAGAACTTTGACAAATTGCTTCTGAGAGAGGCTGTGGAATGTCTCAATATAGAGACAGCTCTCAACCAGAATATGTCTAATAAACGCACCAAGGAAGGTTCCTATTGAGTTTAGATCATCTGTGCCAAGAAGACAGGCACATTCTTATGAAGGAAAATGGAGGAGGAATGAGTTTAAAATGTTCCAAGAGAAGAATTCTACCATCCAACAGGTGTACCACAAACAAGTACAACACTTTAAGGAAGCAGACATCAGGGAGGGAAGGAAGCACAGGCAGAAAGAACTATTAAAGCAGGTGAGCCCTAGTCTCCATCCTGAGCAGCTAGTAAAGCTGCCATGGTGGCACGTGCCTGCACTTGGAAGAAGCAGAAGAATCCGCAT
Organism: Dicrostonyx torquatus; assembly: GCA_028555095.1. Taxonomy (NCBI): domain Eukaryota; kingdom Metazoa; phylum Chordata; class Mammalia; order Rodentia; family Cricetidae; genus Dicrostonyx; species Dicrostonyx torquatus. The sequence goes on along the minus strand of JAQHUG010000220.1, from coordinate 3,067,040 downwards.
TTGGAGGTCATCCTCAACTATGAAGGGAGTTCACCTATTAAAAAGTAAAAAAATATAGTTTTTAAGAATGAGGTAGGGGAGTAAACTCTGTCCATCCATAGTAGAGGTTACAGAATATTTTACAGTCTCCATCATAGATGTATGGGTTTGGAGGGAAGAGACACGAGGTCAGTTAAGCAATGCTCAGGGGTAGAAAATGGGACCAAAATGTGGAACAAGATGAAGAAAACTCTCACATCCTCTTATTCTATTGCTATCATTTCAATAAGTCAGTGAGCTGTCTCAGTGGGTAGAGACACCTGCCCCCAAGCCTGATACTTAAGTTAGATCCCCTGGACAATGGTTATAAAGAGAGAAGCAAAGCTCACAAGTTGTCCTCTGACATCCATATGCACTTGGCCCATGAGCACACGTGTGTGCACACTCACACTCATACATGAACACACTATGTTCAGCCTGCTCAGGACCACACATCAGACCTTGTAACCTCCTGGGCCCTCCTGAAAAGTATCCACAGGAAACACATTAAACTGTTATGTGAAGATGAAGGATGGTAGGCAGAAGGAAGTCACCAGAACAGAGAAGTCAGAGGAAGGCACACAAATTTCAGGAAGAACATTCTGCAGTCCAGTGATTCTCAAAACTGCCAAGGTCATCAGCAACAAGGGGAGACTGAAGAAATGTAGTGACCAAATAGGACGGGGAGAAGCCTAACTGCTAAGTGTAACGTGGCATTCTAGATGGGAGTAGAGAAGGATATTTGGGTATTCTAGTTACCTGTGACTGTCATCCTGACAGAGTCTAGCATCTTCTGAGATACAAAACCTCAGTTGAAGAATTGCCTAGATCAAGGTGGCTTATGGACATGTCTGTGGGACCTGACCCTGACTGCAGATTGAGGCAGGAAGACCCAGACCACTGCAGGCTGTCCCAAGATGTATAAGAGAACTAACAATGAGTAGAACAGTGGTGGTGCACACCTTTAATCCCAGCACTTGGGAGGCAGAGGCAGGCAGATTTCTGTGAGCTCAATGACAGCCTGGTCTACAAAGCGAGTTCCAGGAAAGCCTTCAAAGCTACGTAGAGAAGCCTTGCCTCGAAAAACAAAAACAAAAGGAAAAGAAAGAAAGGAAGAATGAAAGAAAGTTAACAATGCATGAAACTATGAGTGAGTCTGAGAGAGAACGCAAGAGCAAACCAGCAAGTACCAGTTTGGGTTTTCTATCTTGGGTTCCTCCCCTGACTTCCTTCAATTAGTCAATGATAGATATGATTTGAAAGTGAGTGCCAAACAAAGCCTTTACTCCCAAAGCTGCTTTCGGTCAGTGCATTTTACCACAGCAACAGCAGGAAACTAGAACATTGGGTTAAAAGAAAATCTGTGCGGTTAGAATAAAGTTTGGAGTTGCAATAATGTGCCAATATTGACAAACTCTAACATGCACACCTTGCTAATGCCAAAGGAGATCATGGAGAAAGAGTTTACTACTGTCTTCTCAAAGGTCCTTAAGTCTAAGAATATACCATTTTCAAAGTATGTTAAAGTACAGAGCAGTTTCCTTATAGGTTTAAATTCATTTATCATTAAGTGCTCCCATACAGATATTGGAAAGCAAAAGGTAGTTTTCCAGGTTCCTTTTGATAGATTTCACTTACCAACCTCCACAAAGATTCCTCATCTGCTTAGCAACTGCTTCAGCCCCAAGCGCTGCTCTAGTGTGAAGTCACAGCTCATGACCAACAAAGCATAGGGGATATTTTATGCCCAGAGCTTCCACAGGTTGTGAATACTCTTTGCTTAGGCGCGGGTCTGAGAATGAAGTGTAGGACTCAGCCAACCATGTTGAGCTTCATAGGAGCAGACCACCCAAAGGAGGTCCTGAACATCAATCGTTATCACCTGCCAGTGTAGGATAGATTTAATGGAGGCCTGAGTCTCAGCAGTTTGCCCTGAAGCAATACAAGGTTGCAGGAAGGACCACAAACTGAGATTACCCAGGCACCACCCAAGAATAGACCATCCAAAGGAAATTCCTAATGTTCCAATCATTGTAGATAGTCTCACCTTCCAGCACACACGCACTAGGACACCCCTAGACAGTCAGTCAATCAGGGGTCCTGAACCTTAGAAATCCAATTAGAGGTCCTGAACCTTAGAAATCTCTCACCCCCACCTTTACTGCTATAAAAACCCAACTCTAACTGAGCTAAGGGCTCTCTGATCACTCCAATACCTTGGACACACAGAGAGACCGAGTTTGCAAACTTGTAATAAAATAAAGGCTCTTTGTTTTTATATACAGGACTCAGTCTCCTTGTTGGTTTTTGGGGGTTCTTCATGGATCTGGGCATAACAAAAGTCCATCCTGAAGCAGACAGCACTGTGAAACCTTAGTGAATACTGAAGTGTGCTGAAGAACTGAAAACATTGAATAAAACCCAGGAAATGAATCTCTTATAGACAATGAGGAGTGAAATGCAGCCAAACTAGATGTGGCCTTTAGTCACAGTTAATACTCTGACAGTTCTACCTTCAGTGTTTGAGACTGACGTGGGGATCTTATCACTCCAACATTGTAGACTATTGTTATGAAGCATTGCAATCACAGTGAGAAGGAATGCATGTGGTGCGCCAGATCCAAGCCCCCATACTGCGTCCTGGGAATGCTATTGGAGCTAAGGTATTCTACCACCCAGTTCTCCTGGTTTTGTATTCATTCTCACTTTTCTATACTGTTGTGCCCAAGTTGAGACCCCCAGAGAGACCACCAGAATCCAGTCAAGTCCAGAATGCAAAAGCAACGTTTATTCAGTGTGCAAAATCCAAGTCAGGCTGGGAGATTATCCACTACACACGACACAGACGCAGCGCAGTAAAGAGACCTCTGGTTCCTCATTTGGGACTGACATATATAGGCAAAAACTGCAAGCTGGGTTCATTTTGGGTCAAGGGATTTGGTGTTGCTAAATGAAGGGTGGGGGCTACTTCTGCACACCCCCTTCCTCCTTTAAGCAGCTACTTCCACTTCTGTACGTGCTCCTCCCCTCCCTGGAGCAGTTACTTCTGCTTCTGTTTATTCCCTGTTAGAGACCACAAAGCTGGGTGTCAACAGGTGGCTAGGAACGTTGTGGGACATCTTTTGGTTTTTACTTGAACCCAGTGTCCTAACCAGCTCTTGATCTTGCAAAGTTTTTAAATTTTTTCATTTCCTTACATATACAACTGAGAAGTAAAAAGTAGCTGCCTTAAAGAGTTGTTGTTTTTGCCTTTGTCATAATTTAAATTCTAAACACATCTAGAATCTTATTGAATAGTATTATTACTTATTACCTTAAGTTAGTTTCCCTTAGAAGGAACTACAAGAAGTACAAATTACTCATTCGTGTACTGTGTTTGCCATTCACTGTCTGGTCCTGGATTCTTAGGCAGACACCTGGCTTCCTTTCCCTTCAGTCTGAAAAACAGCCATTAAGACCTGCATGCCCACCTGCTGCTAACAGAAAGGGGTGCACTTTTTAGAGAGAAGATACATTGTTTTTGTTACGTTATACAAAGACTAGTTCCTGTGGTTTGACTCTCGTTTGTTCTTCGAAGATTCCTGGGCTTGGTCCTCCAGGTAACAATGCTTTGTAACTATTTTCTTGGTGCTAAAACTGGATGTCTTGCTGGGAGCTACTTAAGTCAGGGAAGTTTTAAAGGGGCGGGATGAAGCAATGCATCCTTAAGGGGAGCTTGTTAAGCATAAGAAGAAGGAACTCACTAGCTTCTAGAAATTCTGCCAAACTGACCAGACTCACAGGGCCCTCCTTCCCCACGTATATATATAAGCTGTCAGACTGCTGAGAGACACATAGACAAGGTGAGATGCCTGTTATCAGGTTCTGGTACCTGAGCTGCCTGAGATTCTCCAATCTGACTTCTGGCTGTGCAGTGTGTTCCAGGTCTCCAGATGTTATGAACCATTATCCATGCTAGGGTGAGTTTTTGGTAATATGGTTTATCTGAATCATTTCTGTTTCTGTAAGTGCCCCTTCATCTGCCCTATTAATTAACCCTATAAAACTCTTTGGTTTTCCAAGTTGGACTTTGGTGGTATCCTTTCTTTGGGTCTGTGGTTGGTTCCCTTTTGGGGGTGAGCAGATAGACTGTCACTCAACAGTATGTCCAAAGTTGAAGGGAGAATGTAACAGGAAGTAAAATCATTGGTGCTGTGCTTTGAAAGAGTCGAATGTTTCTTGTGGATTCTTGTTTGTTCTCAAGGAAAAGTTGTTCTAAGAGAACCCTCTGGGTTCTCTGGCTTCCTGTCTTGGAATGTGGTCTGCCTCTCTCACCTGCACTGCTGGGATGGTACTGTCTGCTAGGATGGGAGAAACACAGGAGCGCCCAGGAATGCTGAGAGATCATCAACACTGCTCTCAACCTCTGACACTGTTAGCGAAATCAAGCTCTTTTCTTCATGAATGAGACATCCCTGGGTACATTTTCCAGCCAGACCAGGGAAGGAATAATAAGTGTGCAGTCATGCGGAGCCTAGAAGACACTTACGAGAATGGTATGATAGGCTGGGGTCTGTTTCTTTCAGGACAATGAGGCCCCAAGAGCACCTCAAAATACAGGAAGCTGTCTCTCATTCCAGGATCAAGGGCTTAACAGGACCTGATGGTTGCTGGGGACCACTTAGCATTCTTCATGATCCACTGCACATACTAAACAGGGTTCTGACTCTTGTTTCTCACTGAAGCACTCTGCCTCTGTAGCTGTGGTTTAGCTGGACCCTGGCAAATTATCATAAACTTCCTAGTTAAGTACGTACGTGATTATGAGACAATATGCATGCATATGTTGATGGGATGTTGTCTTCTCATTAAACAGCGCAGACTCCTATGTGTCTAGGAGGCTTAGTTCCCCCATGTGTCCTTTTAGAGATGAGTGTCTGCAGGAGATAGTGGTGTCCTTCCGTAGAAGTACCCTTGGCCAGCTTTCTGCCTTACGCATCACGACCTCCTTTGGTCAAAAACATGGAAGAAAAGGGGGACTTGGTACTTCCAAGCCTTGCTGCCTGAGCTGATGGCCCCTTCTCCATGTTCTCCAGCATTCCAGAGAAAGACTTGCCATCTGGCTGGCTGTGGCATGAAAATGACAAGCACACAAAGATTAACAATGACCACACTGAGGAGTGTGTGTGAGCTCTGTAACAGGGTGTGGCTGTCCTGTGTTTTAAATTTAGCATCCTGATGGATACCTTGGTTCATGTACAAATATATTCACCAATTTCAGAAAACTTTATTACATTTCAAGATACTTTACGAGATGTCGAGGAGCTCATAAACTAATTCAAAATAATAGACATATCTATGTTAATGAATCTTTCTCAGGTTCACAGTATGTCTTTCCATTTATGTAAATCTTCCATCGGGCCATCCAGGGGCACTTTCATTTCTGTTACAGCATAATTTACTGCAACCTTTTCCTAATGAACAGTATGTAATTATTTCTATCTTTAATCTATTAATAGCAGAGTAATGAAAATATTTTACGCAAATATTTGCCATGACTTCTAATTATCCCTCATTATAATTGTATGGAGCAGGAATGCTAAATTAAAGTTAATGATGATCTTGAACCCCTATCGTTTTCAAATAATATATTAGAAAGATGGTATGGATGTACTTCACGACTACCAGTGTTATGTGTGCTGTAATTTTAATGCAATCTTACTCATGCTGAAATTTTTCTTCAGTAAGATATCCAAGTGGAGAGACAGTGACAGATAA
>JAQHUG010000220.1:2991819-3058989 GCA_028555095.1 Dicrostonyx torquatus | reverse complement strand
ATTTTTCCTCTACTCATACACAAAAATTGTAATTAACTTATCAAGTTTAATTTCAAAGTATCATGATTTATATAGAAGTATTTTTAAATATACAAATCAATTTGTATAAAATTAACATTTTAGTTTTGGTTGTTTCCAAATCTCTCCATTGTATTCATCTTCTTTTAATTCTTACTATCATTTTATGTTTTTTCTACTTATAATTTTCATGTCTTATTATTTTTTTCCCTTAGGAGGCATACAGAAAAATTTTATGCGTCTTTTCCAAACTCCTACTTTCTCCCAGAGACATACCAAAGATAGATGTGGGCGAGAGACTATATTTTATTAAAGATGGTCCGAAAAGTGAGTTTTTCCTCTTCTTTTGGGTGTATTTGAAAACAAGAACCCTCTTTCCCATGATCCTAAATACCTCATGGCAGCCAGTGATTTTTGGTATTGTAGATTCTTCCAGAAACTGCAGTTTCCAGAACATATTTCTGAAGAGTGATGTGAAGGACAGCTGACCTGAAGACACAATCAGACTTATAACTGACTGAGCCATCTAGAGGGAGTTGCTTTGGTTAGCCTGACTTATTTTGATCATGTTGACACTGTATCTTCCTGGCTTTTCCATTGTTGTGAGTGTGACTCCAATGTTATTACCATTATCACTGCATGACATAATAAAACAATTGCTCATAGATCACACGACTAGGCTGGTTGTGTGGGCAGACACCTTTGTAAACACACTGTAGAAGTCTCTACCACCAACAATTTGCCTACAGATCCTAATAGACGTTTTATGTAGACATTAAGCCTATAGAGAAAAACAATTCTAATTTCTTCCTTTGCAGTTTCCATACCACTTCTACTGACATCTCTGTGCATTGGAAGGAACATTTCATGAAATATGCATATCTGTCAAATATCAGGATGCTAAGGGGCAGTGATGTTCTTGAATTTATCCTTTGCTTCACTGAATTACTTATAACAGTAATATGGTAGTATGAGTGGAAATAGAAGAGTTTCTTTTCAATTTTCTTGAAGAATCTCCATACTAATCTTTTGAATTATATTCTAGAGGTATGGTATTCAGTATGTGTCTGGTAACCAACCTTTACTAGGTAGTGGAATTTTCATTTTATTTAATAAGATTTATTTCTTATGAATGATGTTAGTCTATTAAGCTATTCAATATAGCCTTATCATAAAGCTAAGATTTAGAATGTCTCTTAGGATCATGGATTCTTTGTATATATAAATCCTTTGCATTTCCAAACACAATTTAGTGTGGGCTTAGTGTTTCTACAGCAAAACTGAGATGAAGAAAACCTGCTGAGATTTCCATTCAATTTTATTTGTTGAGAGTGAGTGGAAAAGTTCTCCCCAAAGAAGACTCATCCCTTGTTGGGTGGACATGATGACAGCTGACCTCCAGCCAATCAGGAGCTAATGATGGTCATCCCTTGTTGGGTGGATGTGATAACAGCTGACCTCTGGCCAATCAGGAGCTAATGGTGGTGACAGCCCATCAACCTACTGGTTTCAGGTAGTCATAAACTCTGGGGTTATTTCTATTCTAGGCCTGCTTGTGTTAATCAGTTTAACGTCACTGTGACAGAATGTTTGAGATAAACTATGTAGGAGGAGGGAAGTCATTTTTGCCTATAATCTCAGGTTTCAGCCTAGGTTTGGCTGCCTCACTACTGTGGGCCTGAGGATGGCAAGGGGCATGGTAGGATCATATAACAGAGCAGATCTGGTTATCTCATGGCAGCCAGGAAGCAGAAAAATAGGCAGGGGTTAGGGCACAGGGACACCATATACTTCCTCATGCCCTTTTCTGGGGTGTACCACTTGTAACGAAGCTATGACCATATTCCGTTCAGCTATGAATGTATCAAGTCATTAATTCATTAATGAAGAGACTTCATGATCCAATCACCTCTTCACCTCTCAGACAAACAAGGCTGTATAATACCTGAGCTTTGATGGGGACAGTGTTATATCAGAACAGCTCTAGGAGGACACTGCCTCCAAAACATCAAGGGAAGGTAGCTCTGCTACCTTTGTCAGACCAGTGCTCAGCAAATACAGAGAGATGCTGCCTACTTACAGATGTGCCTCAACAGCTTCACAAAAATGCAAACCCTATGGCTTTTTACTTTCAAAGCAGAATCCTATATATAATCTGAACCAAGACTCAGGGTCATCCCCTTTCCGGAACTGTTAGAGACTCTTAGAAAAATAATGTTCAGTATGCAAATTGAATGAAGGGATCTTTGTTCATATAGAATGTCACTTCCACTATTCCTTTACCTATAGATTATCTTTATTTTTAATTTTTGGTCTCATGTGATGAGGTCCTTGTTTTCTGATTTACATGGCAGAGGTAGCACTTTATCATAAACTACTACATCCTGTTTTAAAAAGAAAGTTAGTATAGCAATTTGCAATTAAGCATTTGGCAATTTCTCAGAATTGTGTTATGACTCCTGGCCTTTTCAAGATTTCTGCATTTTGAGGTAAATATAATAATTGCTAGATTACATAATTCATTGACACTTTCAGCATCAACAGAATAGAGAAGCTCACAGCTATTTTATGCCATCCCATAACTCATTTTATTTAAATCTTCATTCTTTTACTTGTAACCAACCAGTGATTTATTTTATTGGTTTAAATACATAAATCTCTTTTCATCTACTTTCAATTTGTGTTTAATTTCCATATTTTATTATATGTCTTTGCTTCAATGCCTTTCATGGAGCCTTAGTTATTATCTGTTGCTATGAGTAAATTCTACTGTATTGGCTGTTTTTCTTGCTACCATTACAGAAGACCTGACAAAAGCCATGTAAGGAATCACGGACTGAATTAGGTCCCACATTAAGAGTAACGTCCCTCATGGTGGGAAAGCAGAGAGAGCTGTTCACATTGGACTGCGCTAGGGAAGCAGACAGCACTGAATGTTAGCACTAAGCTCAATTTCTGCTTTTTCTTCAGACCAGGAATTCAGCCCATAGAAAGGAGCTAAATCTTCCAGTTACAATTAACTCAATAGAGAAAAGTCCTCACACTTATGCTCAGAGGCATCTCTTCTAGATGGTTCTAGATACCCAGACGTATCACCATTCCTTGAGAGTCTGCAAAAGAGTGGCACGTCAGGTAAGGAAGTGTCCTTCTCAGGATGGGAGTATGTATGTATGTATGTACGCATGTATGTATATAGATATGTACATATGCATTATTGCAATTAAAGGACCATAGTTCTGAGTCTGATACCAAGGCATTTGGTAATCAGAGAGATTATCTTGTGCTCCCTCAACAATCCATCAATCCATAAAGATACTCCCTAGAGCTGAAGGAGATTCAGCCTGAGGAAGAAAGGTATTACACACTGAATATGTAATCATTTGATTACAATAGTCATTGGGGAGAATATCCACATGGCCCTTCTCCAATAGCTGATTTCAAATCAACTGGTTAGCAATCCCATTCTGCCATCTTTCCATACACATCTCAAGACCCTTGTCTGACTTCTGTCTCTAAAGGATCCATGTCTAGGTCAGAGGATGAACAGAGAGATGGCCTTTGACTAAAATGTTCTCATCTTTGGGAATATGTCAGAAATCTTCTTTCAATGCACCTGTTAGGTCACTTAGATTGTTCTCACAGCCACATGACCTTCCCTTTCTGGTTATCTTACCTTAACTTACCAGGTCTCTTCCCTTTACTTCCTTCCTAGCCTGCCACCAAGCTCCCACTGGCTTTCTTCCTGGCATAACCCAAGACTTCACTCACTCATAGACCCCCGTCCTCTGTGGACCACCGTGTCCCTCTTTGAAGATGCAACAAGACACTGCTCCTCCACTGGGAATATTACTCCCCATACCACCAACCAGGCACACTCTATCTGTGGATAAGAGCATGCTCACCTACTTAATGGGTTTTTTTCCTGCTCAGTTAATGAGAGCCCTAGGATAAGGGAGTTAGGCTGGGAGTGTAGGCCCCAGGCTCTCGCATCTATCCCAGCTCCCAGGCCTGGTCTGGCCTCCAAATCCCAGCAGGCCAGGTCCTGACCCCTCCCTGGGGGTGGGGTCAGGACCACTTTTTTCCCAGGGTATTTAAATGAATTCCCAAAAGAGGAACACATGGTCCCTTTTCCTTCCTCCCAGTGGTGGTCGCATTTGCACTGCTTCCATGCTTCCCCCTCTGGGCCACCTGAGAGTGCAGAACTTCCATTAAACCTCATTAACCTTGTATTAAACCTAGACAGTTAATCTACAGGCCCAGGCCTTAGCAGCTGCCCTAAGGTCTCAGGAATGGGGACAAGGGAAGCCAACCACAGGGCTCTAGTCTGATAGAGCCCAGGCTAAGTCAACCTCATAGACAAAACTGTTTCAGTGTGGCCTAAATGGTCACATGGCATGATATTGCACTACACCTGGTCCGAGGTTGTGCCCTATCTGCTAGCAACCTTGCATGGAAATCACAATGCCTGGTGTGGGCTTGTCCTCTATGCCAAGCCACGGAGGTTCAGCCTCATCACCATCGGCAAGTGAAACTGTGACAGCCTTGCAGAGGATTGACGCTGCCCAGACTTGGTATATCCCATAACCCTCTCCAAGCCTATGTAAAGCTACAAGTGGCAGGACATTTTTTCTCTCATTCTTTCTTAGCCATACCGGCTTGCCCAGCACCCTTACTGGATTGGAGATATCCTTAGCCGCTTCCCCAAAGCTTTGTTCTGCTTCTTGGAGCCCCTTTTAACCCCACCCATCTCCAAGATTCTATTTTACAGGTTCACTCCTGCCAGATGTGTGCCCAGGCCAACCCACAAGGAGCTCTCCACATACACCAGCTTCATGGACACCAACCAGACAAAGATTGGCAGGTGAATTTCACCCATATGCCTACTCATAAAAAGCTCAATTATCTCTTAAACTTGTAGACACTTTTACAGGATGGATAGAAGTGTTTCTGGTCTCCAGGGAAACAGCAGATGTGATGGCTCAGGGTCATAAAGCTCTGTTCAGAAGCTCTCAACATCTCCTGGACAATGGGACTCATCAAACAACAACTAACCAAGCTCTCCATTGAATTCAGGTTATCTTGGCCATCTCCTCAGGGCCACCCCACTTTCCCCTACAGGCCTGAGCCATTTTGAGTTGCTTTATGGCAGGCCCTTTCTCATTAACCATCACCTCCCAGTTCAAACTCCTCCACTGGCGGGGTACCTACCCTACCTTTCCCTTTTAAGGTTCCTTCTCTGTTCACATGCTGACAGTTGTCTTCCTGCCACCATACCAGTGGACCCCAAGGCCCCTAAACCTGCCCTGCTCTCCCCAGGGGACAGAGTACTCCTCAAACAGTTAACTCCTATGTCTCTCAAATCTCGATGGACAGAACCTCACATGGTCATCCTCACCACCCTTCAGCTGCCAAGCTCTTGGGACACCCATGCTGGTACCATCTCTCCAGGCTCAAGCAGGCTCCTACTCAAGACACTTGGTCTGTCCAGCAGACAGGACCTTCCACCCTTCAGTTTTCCAGGATGTCACAATGAAGAGCCTACCTCTCCTCATCCTGGCCCACTCATCTTTAATGATAACAATTTTTTTTCCTAGACACCTGCCTTCTCATCTCCCCCAAGAAACAGATGCCTGCCATCTGTTTCCCTTCCTTTCCAGCCACACCCTCGCCAAATGTGGACACCTAGCTCTCTCCTTCCCCATGTCACCCCGTGCCTGCAGGAAGTAGCCAGATTTGAGTCTATGCCCTTTTTCCAAAGAGAGCCTAGATGTTTGTCATAATTACCATTCTAGTTTTCTATCACCCTATAATCAAAGAGTCTGGAATGTCAGGCTGGGAGCACAGGCCCCAGGCCCTCGCATCTATCCCAGCTCCCAGGCCTGGTCTGGACTCCAAATCCCAGCAGGCCAGGTCCTGACCCCTCCCTGGGGATGGGGTCAGGAACACTTTTTCCCCAGGGTATTTAAATGAATTCCCAAAAGAGGAACACGTGGTTCATTTTCCTTCCTCCTAGTGGTGGTTGCTTTTGCTGGTGCTTCTAGGCTTCCTCCTGGGGCCACCCGAGAGTGCAGAACTTCCATTAAATCTGGATTTTTCTTAATTTGGCTTGTTTTGATTTGGATTGATTGGGAATTTTGCATCGGCGGGGAGCTCACGTTAGGAAATATTCCGAACAAAGGGGTAGCTCTCCAAGTCTCTGATGAGTTGGGCTTTGCCAACTTTTACCTAAGTAACACTGGAATCTCATAGTGTGCTTGTGCTCCATAATCTTGCCCTTGCCCCAGAAGTACATGAGTCAGTTGTATTCTAGAGAGCCCCTCATCTCTGCCTTGGACAGATGTGAGTTCTTGTTCTTTGTCTCTGGCCAGATGTGTTTCTATGATAGTTTCTAGACCATTCAAACACCTTGACAAGCTACCCTAAATCACTTTTGAAAGTTATAAGACATGATTTTCTAAGTTCTTCTATGATCTTTGTGGCTATGTTTCATACAATTGATTCCTTTTGAAATCGTTGATTAAATCAGAGGAATCATTTTTCTTTATCCTGTGCTATACATTTATGTCTTTTCTTTGGTCAAGAATAAGAAGCAGGGTCATGGGAGCCTGCTGATCAACATGGGTTACATTTTCAAACCAGGATGTAGTTCAAGTCTTAATACATCAAGAGAGTCATGTTCAGGGGCTACCAGTTGGGTTTTCTGCCTCTGCATGGAGAACAAAACACTTTATTCTGTTGTGAGAGGTAGATATGAGTCAGTGCAGTTTCTAATCAGGATAATAAGGGTCAGGCAAGCCTTCCCAGCTGCCATGGGCAGTAGAGGCTGCAGGAAAGGGGAGAGCCACAGAATTCTGTGACTGTAAAGCAGACTTAGGACAACACAATGGTGGCTCAGCTGAGACTTAGAAGGCTCACTGCCACTTCAGATGTCGGTATTGAGGTGACATGCTGTAGAGACTGCCTAGATTATTATGAGCAGAGAAACCACACAGGAAGGCATGGAACTTCATCCTGCAGAAGCATTGAGCGCTCATTATGGCACATAGACAGCCTCCCTGCTGCCAGGAGCTCCAGCTGCTCATCCAGACAAAGACCGTGGACCCCACATCCACTGGTGGCAGCTGTCAGAGGTTCCTCACCCCAGTGACACTTGACACCTGGAGCTCATCCTTGGCATTGTTAGAGCTTCTTGATGCATGTGGCCTAGCCTATCTCTGGTTTAGTGCAAAGCCCAAGTATCACCATGCATTAGTTTGTCTGGATCTGGGAACCTCTACTCATGTGGAGATTATAACACGGCTAGAGCCTAATTGAGATCAATGATTATCACCTCTTTGTCACATACTCGTAGTGACTCTGGGTTGTTCTTTTAAATTTTTTAATAGGAACTTTAATTGATCAGGCTGGACAAAAGCCTATTGTTTGGATTTGACTTTAAAATGTGGTCTTGGGAGTCACTGCCATACACAGGGATTTTCTGTAGGGGTTGTGTTACCAGGCTAATGGCTTGAATAGTTTGCAAAAGCTAAATATTCTCAGGGTGCTTTTCTTTGAAGTGATGATTTGTGGTTTGTTTGTGAACTGAGCAAGGTAATTAGGAATTTTTTTTTGTAGTAGGAAGGCATATGAGTTGGGAAAACTACTAGCAGGCTACTCTTGAAATCAGAGATGAGGTTCAGTTACCCTGAAGGTTAACCACCTCTTGCCTGAAAATCAGCTGTGACAATTAATTGTGATGACTGTTCCTTCAGTCTTTGGGTAGATAACACAGAAACCATAGGTTCAGGGATTTGCACCAAACGCTCATACTGAGAGTACTCCAGAGTATCCAGGGGTTGTGTTCCATTCCATGATTTCCATTTACTTATTTTGAGATCTGTCATGGAGGTAGGAATGCTAGGAATACACCAAGGGTTGTGGAACCATGATTTCAGATAAAGGAAATATTGAGTATTGGACAGTTGTTCCATAATTCTGCCTTCGTAATAGTAAGGATAATTCTGTTTACATAAATTTTTCTGATTTTCACCTTTCCTTAAATGAATCCATTTTCTGGGTTAGCAAGATGCCCTTGCCTTTTTCCTTCTTCTAGAGTTGAGATACTTTACCTAATCAAAATGGAGAACTACTGAGGAAGTGAAAAGGCATGACTATCCTTTTAATCTGGAGCACTATGACCATCTGAAGGCTGACCCATAGGGCTGGGTCTGTCCCCTACTTTTAGGTTTTGATTTACTATGTGAAGAAGTCATACTGGGATATTATGACGGTTCCTCTCCACCTCTGTTCTCTACCACCCAGAGTCTAGTGGCTTGTTTTCTATGGAGATTTAAATGTATGGGTTCTTTTGCCTCCTCCTAGAGCAGCAGAGTTGTGCCTTTTGCTCTCTCCAAGTGGGCTGGCATGTGAGTAAACTTGGAATGCAAATGGGGATGGCACAGCTGCAAGCAGAGTTTTCCAAGCAAGTGTATATGATACCCTCCCTGTGCCCTCACTCACCACTTTGGCAATTGTGGTGATCTTTCTTGACATGAAGTGTTTCTAAGTGTGGCCGGGGGAGACTATCACAGCCAGGATGAACTGTGTCAGACCTGAGCTTTTGTGTAGGCAGAGACTGCTCCTTCATTTCCCGGCCACCCAGACCTGTATAGTCACACAGAAACTATATTAATTATAACACTCCTTCGGCTATAAGCTCAGGCTTTTATTGGCTAGCTCTTACATCTTAAATCATCCCATTTATATTAATCTGTGTATCGCCACAAGGCTGTGGCTTATCAGAAAGGTTCCAGTTGTCTTTCTCCTTTAGCAGCTACATGGTATCTCTCTGACTCCACCTACTCTCTATCTGTCTGTCTATCTATCTATCTCTCTGTCTATCTATCTATCTATCATCTATCTATCTATCTCTGTTCAGATTTTCATCTGGCTTTACTCTGCTAAGACATAGACTGAAACAGCTTTATTCATTATCCAATAAAAGCACCACATATACAGAAGGACATCCCACATAATTTCTCCTTTTCTGTCTAATTAAAAAGGGAGGTTTCAACTTTAACAAGTTAAAATCACATATAACAATAACAAAACAGGTATCAAGTAAGAATTACAGTTACAATATTTAGTCCATTTACATTTAACAAATTAAGGAAAATACTCTATCCTCAATCCTATCTTTGTGAGTCTGAAATTTTATATTGAATTTATCTTTTATCATAACTAAGGAAAACTATAACTATCTGTCTTCAACTTTTTAAAGACCCCAGAAGTATATAATATTACCTATGTAAACAGGAAGTGCATTGTAAGCAACTTCCAAAACTATAGAATTGACAGAGATATCGTGCTGCCTAGACAGTCATCCAAAGTTCTTCTGTAATGTTTGGGGCAAATCGACAGGCCATAGTATCTGGCATACTTTTCCATGAAGCAGGGACTTTGAAAGACTGTTTGCCTATATTGGCAGTTTGTCAGTCACTTTCTTCTGTGTCCTGGAGAATGTCTAGCAGATCCTTTGATGAAACAGGAACCGTGAAGGACCATCTCACCTTTAGGCAAGTTCAGCAGTCATTTTTCTGTGGGTCCTGCATATTTAGTTTATACAGTCCAGACAAGAGCAGTTTCTTGTCCAAATGTCTAAAAATCTCCTTAAGAAGCCTCTTCAATGTTTATCATCTTCTGGAAGTACATTGGTGCTGCCAGAAGGAGACATGTCTCACTGTCAAGAAAAATCTAAATCCTTAAAACATTTTAAATGCCATATTTTGTAGGTCTTTGAAGCTTTGAGGATTATCTAACTGAAGTATATCTCTGTATATCTAGAAAACCTATCTAGCATGACTACAAGTTTGACTGTTATAAATGACTATCTAATAATCCATAATTTTAAATTACACATTACATTTTAAATGAGCTGTATAAATATAATATCATAAACAAGAGTAGAAATACACATAACAAAATTGACCTGAAATTTGTATCAATAAACCAAGGTCCATAACAATGTAAAGTATTCATTTCATTATCATATCCCCCTTTAAATGAAAACTAACATTTATAAACAATGATTTGGGGAATTTAGACATAGTTTTCTCCAAACTGCTTTATGCTGTTTGTTAAACAAAGTATTTTTAGGGTTCATAGAGACCTTTCAGGGGCCTTGTTCCATCAAACCACAATAGCCTGGAAGGAATCCTCGGGTTTCCATTCTCTGTGAAAGCAAAAGAATAACCTCTTTTTTTTTTAAAGTAACATATCCTAAGACTCAAACTTTGAATTTAAGAGATCTTTAAAATACATATGTTGGTTTAGCTTAGCATCCCCCAAAATCAAATGTCTCTGTAGTCAAGAAAATTCAAAGAAAATAAAATATACATAATCTAGACTCTTTGTGTATTTTTCATCTTAATGTGGCTTTTTTTACTTAATTACTTTTTAATATTTATTTTATTATCTATATTCCTCTGATATGTCATTTTCTGTACTCTTTTCCCTCCTAAACCCATGTACATTTATTCATTTATTCAACACTGTGACTCATTTAGGGGTCTATTTTTGTTTGAATCTGTCTTTATTGCATATCTGTAATCATTTTCTGACCAGGAGCATCTTTTTTTTTAATTGCTCAGTGGGTGTGGCTAGGACCAACTCTGCCCAGTCCAATATGATGGAGGCATGTTCACCACCTCTGTGAGTCATGCTCACTGCCCCAGCTCCAGAAACACAGCAGGTCTATGTTATTGCTTTTAAGCAATTTGTAACATACTGCTCACAGACTCCATTTAAGTGCTCCATAACAGGACCAGCACAAACCAAGAAGAAAGCTCTTAAAGGAACTGTGGAGTTTTTGCCGCTAATGCTGAGTCGGAAAGCCTTCTCTTAAAGGAATCAAGCCTCTGCTTGCCTCTAGCAAACAGAGCCTACCCAAGAAAATACTGCTACCAAGAAGCCATACTTAACTTTGTTCCCTTTTGTTTAGAATTCCTTCCTAAGCTCTCTCAGGTTTTACTTGGTTGTAGTTGGCCCACGTTGGTGCCATTTGTAAATGGAGACTGCTCATTTATTTCCCAGCTGACCAGACCCAAATAATCAGACAGAAACTATGTTAATTACAGCACTGCTTCGTCTATTAGCTCAGGCTTCTTATTGGCTAGCTCTTACAACTTAAATCATCCCATTTCTATTAATCTGTGTATCACCACAAGGCTGTGGCTTATCAGATAGGTTCCTGGGGCATCTTTCTTCTTCAGCAGCTACATGGTGTCTCTCTGGTTACTCTCTCTCTATCTATCTATCTTTGTTCAGATTTTCCATCTGGCTTTACTTTGCTAAGTCCTTGCTTGAAACAGCTTTATTCATTATCCAATAAAAGCAACACATATACAGAAGGACCTCCCACACCACAAAATAGTGACTTTTTTTGGCAACTTCTAGAAAATGTGACTTACATCACTCAATGAATTTCAAAATTTTCTGAAATTGTGGTTGTGAATAAGCAGTTAAATTTCTAGAATTGTTTTCAGGATATGGACTTGAGACAGCACACACCAAAACATTCCAAAGAAGCTGATGTTGATACAGTTTTGTGGTGGTAAATAGTTTGGGCATTGATACTGATATAATCTGTTATCTTGTTAGGCTTATTGCTTCATGTTTAAAACTTATTATTAGTTTATATTTGCAACAATTAACTAGGTAAATGGCTTTAAGCTGAAATTCTAAGTAAAAAATTGCATGAAAAATAAAATGATGATGTTCATCTGCCACACCTGTTTGTTCCTGAATGCATTACTAATGAGAGTATTTATCCTGTGCAAGGAACTTATACTTGAAGGTGCAGAAATATACATGAGTTAGGTAAGCTAAGATAGAGAAAAGAAACATTATTGCCAATTAAATATCAATCAGGTATTTTTTGAACCTCACACACTATATTGGGATGCATGTTCATTGTGTACTGAGGGAATGCATGTTTGACTTCTGGGAAATGACATGCTGAACAAATATGAGTTGGAAATTGCCTTTGCAATTTATATGCCAGTCATTGTGAAAGGAAGTTCTTGTACTTTTGCTGCATCTGTTCCACAATAGGGCAATTGCTGTTTAAATTTGGAAACTTTTTAGACCAAAACCCTAACGAATGACACATTGTTGAGAGGGAGCTTTTAAGAGGTAATTGATATGGGAGGGCTCCTCCTCTACAAGTTAATTACTGTTTTGCTGGAGTGGATTAGATATTCTGAGGAGATCTTTCCTAGCACCTCTTGGCTTTCACCACCCAACACCCATGTCTTAGTCACTCTTTTTGTTAAGAGCCAACATGACCAAGGCAACCTTTATAAAAAAGAAGCTGTTCACTGGGCAGTGGTGGTGCATGCCATTAGTCCCAGTACTCGGGAGGCACAGGCAGGTGAATCTCTGAGATCAAAACCAGCCTAGGCTTCATAGTAAGTTCCAGGACAGCTGGGCTTCACAGGGAAAATCCTGTCTTGAAAGAACAAAAGAGGAAAGAAAGCATTTAACTGGGGGCTTCCTTATAGTTTCAGAAGCTTAGTCCATTATTATGGCAAAGTTATATATGCATCATGATCTTCAGACAGGGAGAGAGAGAGAGAGAGAGAGAAAGAGAGAGAGAGAGAGAGAGAGAGAGAGAGAGAGAGAATAGAGGATATTGTACCTGGCATGTTCTTTTGAAGTTTCAAAGCTCACATCCCAGAATCATACTTCCTCAATAATGCCACACCCACTCCAACAAGCCCACACCTCTTAATCCTTCTCAAATAGTACCACTCCCTGGTGACTATGCCTACAAATATATGAGGTTATGGGGGCCATTCTCATCCAAATCACCACAACCTCCTACCACACTGTGATAGAGCAAGAAGGCCTTTAAGAGACATGGGTTCCCTAGTTTGAACTGCCTACAAGAAATCAATCTTCTCCCCCATAAATTCTCAGGTACTGTATGGTAGCCAACAGAATTAAAGAGGAGAGAACAGAGGGAAACCAGCAACAGCACTGTGATAACAAGTGTGACAGCAAAAGGCACCTCCTGTTTTCGTTTGCCTTCTTCTGCTATGGTGCTCATCCATTGCTGCTTCCCAGAATCAAAGCCATGCTTTTGTGTGTATCGTGTTGCATTGTGTGAACTTGGTTCATAGAAGTGATGTATAAAACTGAAGAGAAAAGAACGCCATGAATATTCTCAGGAAAACTTTCCAGGGGAAACTCCTGGGTGGTAGTCATAGGTGTTCCCTATTTCACGATGCCCTGCACAGCATAAAATATAGAAAAATGACATCACAGTGGCTTTGAGGCTGGAAGCAGCAGAGTGCATGAAAATGAGGCCAAGAGGGCACATCAGCCCAATGAATAAAGAGAGCGGATGTCTGGGAGGATACCCAGCCTCAGGACAAGGGCTTGAGAAGCTTACCCGGATAGAGGTAATTTGACATCACACACTCATTGTTGCTAAAACAAAATGTCCTGGGGACTCTACAGAGAGGCTAGCAGAGTCTTCTCATGATTTGCCTCAAAGATTTTTCTACAGTCATCAAATGTGATCCACTGTGTTGTTTGAGTGTCAGTTTTTCCTTCACAGCCAGGTAAATGATGCTTTAAGTGTTAACACTGTACCAGTTTGATAAGAATATTTGTTGTTTGTCTAGAAGCTAAGATGAAGAATAAAAAAGATAAACAAGGGTGAGAGCCTTTATTAATGGAGATAAATTTGTTTATTACTAGAGATTCAGGTTTTCTGTTCTTTTATGACTTCAGCAGAGGCTCCTCATCATGCCTCGATACGCTCAGTAGAAGACCACACCATTACCAGGCCAGCTCACACTTCCTGACAAGGCAGCTTCGTCATTGAGGGGATACTCCTGGGTGGTAGTCATAGATGTTCCCTATTTCACGATGCCATAAATAAGTGGGTCACAAGAAATACAGAGGTTCTGCACCCTGGCAGATGGCTGCGTGGAGACTAACATGTAGGTTAGAGAGATCAAAGAGATGTGTGTTGTGTGCTCTTCTGCAACTCTGCTCCTGAGGTCAGCCCCAACATCCTTACATTCTATCTGTATCACAAGGTAGTGACCATTGAAAATGAGCCCACCATCAGCTCGGGAGGGTTACCAGCAACCACACAACCTATGCAGATGGTGCTAAAGTGGAACAAAGGCAGTGTGCTTTTACGCTGTAGATGAACAGGCATTGCGGCCTCTGCAAAGACTACAGTCATCATCATGGGCCAGGAAGGTCAAACAGAACATGGACAGAGGCAGAGACAAGGCATTTGGCTGACAGTTTGGGTGTTAGAAATTGGCACAGTTCTTGGATGGGGAGAAGCTCTGAAGAGCCGGGACTTGAGTGCTGTTCATAACTGTCAAGACTGCCTTAGGCACATGGACTGAAATAGGGACTGGTTTATGGCACTGACAGCCTGAAAACTCCGCACCAGTGAGGCAGGAATGGATAGGAAATCCTGGAACACAGAGGCGGCATGAACCTGTGAACACTGGACACTTCTCTCTTCTGTCTAATTTTTTGTCTTCCCATCTGATACGTATTCCCCTAAGAGGCCAGGCTGGAGCTCCTGCACACAGCTCTCTCATGATATTAAACAAGTTGTCAGCATTAAAGGAAGGATAATTACAGCCCTATAAGATTTCTAAGAAAACACCCAAGTTCATATGGCAGGAGAACATTACAATAATGGCATGGCATGACATTCCCTGGAGGACTGTCATTTTCCTCTGGAGCTTTCTGATGTCCATCTAGCAACATAAACACTAGGAAGAAATTAGAAAGGTCTCTCAATTGCTTCTTCATATCATGTTTTCTAAAATACACAACACCATCAACCTAAGCTAAGAATCTGAGTTTAAAAAAAAAAACTTTCATGGCTTGTAGAACAAGGGTTTTAAAGGTGTGAGGCAAGGTAAAGATTATAAACTTAACCCAGTTCACCTTGAAATCACCAGTGTCTGCTTTTAAAGCATGAATTGGCAAAAGGTCAGATTTTCACATTTAATTAAATGGGGAGTTCATACTTTTTACCTCTCCTCTCATTCCAAGTGCCTTCTTTTCTTAACACGAAGCTCCCTTTGACCTTCTCAAATAATCATCTCTGGTGGCTGGACGAAGGCCAGGGAGCACTATACAAAGAATGTCATAAGTTCCCAGCAGAAATTCACACCTGGAGCTCTAAATCTAGCCAACTCTGCCATGTGAACAGAAGATGGTGGAGTAAGACAGCAGACTGGAGGCTGTCTCTGTGTGAACTGGTAAAGGACAGAATCAGAGCAAGAAAGCATAGACTGTATCTTAAAGAGACAAGGACGAAGTGAAAGGCGCGGGGAAAGAACGAACAGAATAAAGCTCAACACAGTCTCTGAGGCCCAGTGCCCTGGGTTAGGGGAAGGGAATCAGCTGACCTTCTGCAGTTTGGCTGTGAAGGGATGGAGTTGTGGAGGGCAGTAAGGGCCCTGACTGACTAGACATAGTGTGTACGGGACAGGTAGGCTCAGCTCAGGCTGGGAAGTGAACTCCAGAAGTGCACAGAAAAAAGGAGATTGCCCGAAGGGGGCGGGAAGCTCACATTACCTGAAAGCTGGAGTTTGATAGTCCGGAGGCCAGAGGGTGGGTCAGAGTCTGGAGTCGCCTATTTGTCCTTCATGTGTGGAGAGCCCAAGAACTCCAAGTTCCAGAGGTGAACACTGCACAACAGCTGTGTCTCTCCAGCAGGATTGTTGAACTCTGAGGGTCCTGAAAGGGTGGAGATAGAACCTCTACCTGTAGGACTCTTAGAGTAGTAACTGTCCCACACACCCCTAACACACTTCTATGTTGTAAGTGGGGGAGAGGTGCGTGTTGTGCTCCCCAGCTGCCAGCCGCTGGCCTGCTCAGCCACTGGCCGCCTGCACCCGAAATAACCACATGAGAACGGTATTCATTCAAACTCTGCCTGGCCCATTATCTCTAGCCTCTTCTTGGCTAGCCCTCACATCATAAACTAACCCATTATAAAAGTCTGTATGTCACCACGAGGTGGCTGACTTACTGGACAGATCTACGGTACTTCCATCTGCGGCAGGAGCTTCATGGCGACTGGCTCTGACCCAGTCTTCCCAGCATCCTCTTTTTTTCCCCCACCTATCTAAGTCCTGCCCTATCAAATGGCCCAGGCAGCTTTTTTATTTAACCAATCAAAGCACAGAAATACAGATGAACCCTCCTTCACTTCTAAGATAGTCAGCTAAAACAGCCACAGGATCTGGGGGAGGGGCAATCTGGAGAACCTCGGGAGACTGAGACAAGCTAAGGAGCCCAAGATTAGTACTGGAGGAGAACTACAATGGTGAAGATGGGTCTGGCAGACATCAGATAAATGTACAATACAGACTTGATAACAGCATGAAGCACACCTTCCTTCCCTTTCCTGCACAGAACTGGTGTGCTTTTACCTCCACTGCGACTTTTTTACACCTTATGTTTTACACCTCCTCGTCTGTATAAGCTGTGCTTTTAGTGGGATTTCTACTTTCCTCTGTTTTTAAAACTTGTCTGTGTTTTTGTTATTCCCCTTCATATACTCATCCAATTTCTTTGCTTTTCTTCTCCTTTTTTTGAAGGACAATTTATTTTTTTTTCTAAATTTCTTTTTTTTTCTCATGCTAGCTGTGCTTTCTCATGTCTTCATTTAGTAAGATTCTGTGGTGTGTGTGTGTGTGTGTGTGTTGTATGTGTATGCAGATGTGAATGCATTTGTATGCATGTGTACATGTGTGCATGGGTATGGACATACATGTGTGCATTTGAGTTGTGCATGTATGTGCATGAGTTGTGTACAGATGTATTTGTGTGCATGTGGAGATGAGTGTGTGCATAAACTTGCGTGCACATATGCAGGTGCATGTATGTTCATATGAGTGTGCACATTAGCTGTGCGTGTGTGTGTGTGTGCATGAGCTGAGCATGTGTGTGTGCTTGCACCTGTATATGGAAACTGGAGGATAACCTATGATGTCATTGCTCAGGAACAATCTCCTTTGAGACTAACACTCTCTCTCTAGCTTCTATCATCAGATAGGTGAGGTATATGGCCAGTGAGCACAGAATGGCCTCCCTAGTCCTGAGATTTGAAGCATGCACCGCCACATTGGATTTTTAAAACATGGGCTTTGGCAGGACACACGAAAGTCTTCATGCTTGCAAGTCAAGTCCTTTATGACTGAGCTATGATGTCATCCCTAGTATTGTTTTGATTTTATATTATTGTTTGAAATATTCATATTTTATTTTTATTATGCTTGTTCCACTGTTTTTTTACATCTTGTCTTGATTTTTCTTTCCATTTTTCCAGTCTCTTAGTCTTTTTCTCTTCCACTTTATAACAGTCTTCACTGCTTCTTTTCCCCACTTTATTTAACTTTTCTTCTGCTCTATTTATCCCCGTTTCCTGTCCCTTTTATCTTATTCAGTTGCTACTTTTAAACTTTATACTAAACCATTCTCAACTTTATAGGCCTCCTAGAGCAATTTGGCAGGATCATTGGTGATGTACCAGTGGGCTGTAATTGTTCTCAAATGAATTTCTATTTTCTTTATAGTTTGATGTTGTTGCTTAAACAGTAGCATCTTTCTCTGTGGTGAATGATACTGAGCACTGAGTCTTCAAGACAGGGTGCTTGATAAGAAGTTCTCTCTCCAATACAGGAGAAACAACAAAACCAATAGAAGCACAAATCACAACAAAGAAATTCAAGAAGCATGAAAAGTTCAGGCCACATGACTTCTCCAAGGTCATCATCACTCCCCAACTGCTAAAGTCAAGGTCTGAACTATATTGTATGCCTGGTAAAGATTTCAAAAGTTTTCAGTTAAAAAAATTGATCAGTGACTTAAAAGAGGATACAAATAAGTGGAAAAACTCAATAAAGGCGTGGAGAGGTATGTCAGAAATGCGGGGTAGAGCTCAGCAAACTGAGACAATGGGCCATATAGATAACGGCGAGTCAGAAACATGGAATAAATATTCAGCAAGAAAACTGGGATTTTGATAAAATGTGTATGTATGTATTTATACAGATAAACTTTAGAAAGAAAAAACTCAATGAATCAAATAAAAACACAGTTGAAATAATCTCCAATAGACCCACTCAAACATAAAGAATATCTGTGGATGCCCAACAGGACAGACAAAACACCACATTCAAACACTGGTAAGGGAGAAAAAAAAGCCATAAGTGAGACTAACCACAGTGTCCAGAAACACTTGCGATACTGTCAAAATAGATATTACCAAAAGAGCAAACCGATCCACAGGGAAGAAAAGGAGTTGAGATAAACAATATAGGCACAGAGAAATCTATTCAGTGAGGCAACAGCAGAAATTGCCCCAAACTTAGAAAAAGAAATGGCCACTCAAAGACAACCACAGATACACAGGTCAGAGAAGGGCTTTCTTTGACATTGCAGAGAAGCAAGAAAGATCATGCTGTGGAGGGCCGAAGCCTCATGCTTTCTACCAGACTGGGGTCTTTCTAAGCAGTTAGACCCTTGCTCACAACACAAGCCTCAGCCCCTCCCAACCATCCTGAGAGGGAAATGCTGTCTGCTGAAAGAATCTTGGCTAAAAGGTGTGAGAATACAGGAACAGTTAAAAAAAATGTCATGGCTTAAACTCACTCTTTTGGGGGAGCACTGGGCACTGATAGTCCACTGTGAGCTACGATATTATTTTAGTCCCATTGTTGTCAATGAAGGGGGAGTAGAATGGTAGCCAGTATTTAAGTGATAGGGGAAAGAAGAGAAGACAGAAAAGTACATAGAAGAGGGGAGATTAGGAACAAGGTAGAAGAAAATGAGGCCTCAGGTACCTGCCCTTTTCCTAAACAGAAAGAGAAAAGGAGTGGATTGACAGAGGGGAGGGATAGGGGAAGGGACTGAGAGGGGAGGAGGGAGGAGAAAATGCAGCCAGGATGGAAGACAAACAAACAAATAAAAGAATAACAGTGAGAGGACAGACCAAAGAAATGCAGTCAGGTGACCTAGAAATGAGCCTGCTCTCACAGTTGGGACTCAGAGAAACCCAACCAGGCCAGTCTGCGTTCTATGGGACAATCTATCAGAAGTAAAGTGAGAAAGAAAAGAATAGAGAAAAAAGAAACAGAAGAAAGAGAGAGGGATAAAAGACAGAATGAGGAAGGAGCAGGACAGGGCTGGGCAGAGCTGGCATGTTAAATTGACGCTGGGCATTAAATGAAAGATGGCCTAAAGTGAAGGAGGAAGATCTGAGCGGGTAGGGGGTAGAGTCTGATGCAGTCCCTCGCCTCTTCACTGGTTCCAACACCAGCCTTCCATATTCTCTTCCTGGCTTCTAGGTACTGCTCACCATCGTGCTTTCCTTCTGAAAACCATAAAATTAGAGAAAAGTATCTTCGGAGTGAAAGGTCGGGTAACAGACCCTGGTTCTGTCAGTAGAAGTTCCATCCCAGTTTGCCTCGTGAAAGTTGGTCATTCCCCTGGGCAGTCCTTTACAGCCCACTGCTGGTCCCTGTGTTCAGGCTCTCCTGAAGATCCGGGCCAGGTTTACACCCCACTGAACGCTCCATGCCTCAGATTCAAAGTCTCTTCCCTTCATGTTTTTCACTGGTCAGGTTTTTTACATATAGTCCTGTGACGATGAGTTTCCTGAGAGTTCAAGGTCGAAGGCCAGCAAACCTGACTCAAGTAAAGATCTTTGTTAAAAAATTTCAACTAAGTTTTTTTAAAAATTTCTCTTCGTTTGGGGATGTGGTAAAGTGCACAAGACCATGACATTAGTCCCTAGCATTATCAAAATGATTTTCTTCCAAGCCCAAGGTCATTATATTCAGATGAAATGGACCACTGATAATGGGTAGGGGGAAATACATATTATTAATGTACTAAGTTCTTAAAACAAGTGTTCTCTCATTGTTCCTTTATATATGGCCTCTTCATAAAATGGCAGGGTGAAGGCTAGTCTTGAATATCAACTTGATTGGCTTACGGCTAGAACAACATACCTTTGGGTGTGTGTGTAAGAGATAAATGCATTTTGAGGGCCTGTGACATAATGAGTGATTGAATCCTTGGATATATTCATAGTAATCACGATGGTACTGGAAACTGGCATGAATAGGAAGCATGGTCCTTAGAGGAAGCAGGACATAGCGAATCTCTGGCACTATATCCTTTTTTTCTATCAGTCCTGCGATCTCTTTTTCTGCTTTGGCATCCTGCAATGGTAGTGGTTTGAATGAAAAATGTCCTGTATAGGCTCAGGTATTTGAGCTCACCCCCATCTTATCCCTTCACCACACCAGTGTTGTTCCTCTGAAAGCCATCACCTTAGAGACAACTGCACCCTGTACATGGTGCACTGTCATTGTGTGGACATCCCCTTTACACTTGTATGGCCAGACAACAACTGTCACCTTCCATAGAGCACTCAGGTGAAATCACTAGATTAAGTGAGGAATAGTCTCATTGCAGGAACTCAGACAATGTGTGACGATCAGCCCATGAAGGACAGGACCTGAAGTTTAATTTTTCAGGGGAAGTAACTGTGGGGGCTCGCAGATGTGAGCCTGTTCCACCTCTACTAAAGGGTAGAGAGTTGGAGCTTGTTTTTGCTCTCTCAAAGTTGTTGACCACAGGTGTGACCTAGGTGTGGTTAATTAGTATTTCCGCATATAGCGGTAGATCGGCTCCGCCTTGCTATTTCTGCTCCTTCAAAGGAGATTGGCAGGAGGTGGCAGGGAGTGGATGTGCAGGATGTCGATGAAGTCTGTTGCCTCACCCCTCCCTTTCGGAGTGAGGTACATAAGCATGTGGGAAATCAACACAGGCAGATTCAGTATTCACTGAATTTCCCTCCCGGTACTGTTCTGTGTTTCTGTCATACCTCTGTTCCCTTTGCTTAATAATTCTAATCCTCATGCTCGTACCCTGGAATATGTGAATTTTGTCAAGGCTGGATCCCGCCAGATGTCATCCCAACATGTGGCTTACAACAGGTATGGATATAAATATATTATACAACCACTTCCTGATTCCAGTCTCACAGTTAGCCATACTCAGATGATTCTATTACCCATTTTAATCCTATAGCCCGTACAGCTACTGAGCACCCTACAATGGGAAGCCCTGCTCTGTGTGAGTAGGGAACACAATGAGAACAGGGTAACTTGTAAATCCAACTACTTTCAAAAATAGCACAAGCCTAAGGAAAAAAATGTAATCATAAAATAGTAGTAGACATCCCTCTGCATAAGTTTCCCTCAATAAAAGACGAGATGAAGTGTGGAAGAATTTGTGTGGTTAAATGCAATGAAGGAGAGCAAAGGCAATATTGACCTGGAAAATACAATATTGTTTCTTAAGAAAACTAAAATAGATTTAAAACCATTAGAGGTAAGGAACAAGCCAACTTTGTTTAATCACAGAGGAAGTTGTGAGGGGTCATGCAGAAGCCAGTTTAATGAGCCAGGAATAAAGCCATTTCCCACCTGTGAAAGTCCTCACCTGCAGGCCTGGAACTCCAGGGCTGAAAGGCAGGGTGACCTCCTGCTGAACTTTCCAGCAGCATGCCCCGGAGCATGCTGTATCCTTCTTCATTTGTGTGAACTGCACAGCATCTCACCTTAGCAGACACCACGCAGCACAGGCTTCCCACTAGCAGGCTGTGTGCTCTAGCACACCTCTAATTGGCCGGACCACTGTGGATCATAGAACCACTTGAAGGCTGGTTCCCTTTCTGAGAACTGATGTCCATCAATCTTTTCCCTCTGTCTGATGCTGATTTCAAAGGAAAGATGCAAAGCACCAGCAAATGAGGGGAGCTTGAAATCTGAACCCCTACCAGGCTCTGTCTGTGCTGCTGGGTTTCCTTTGTTCTCCACAGCAGGATAATGAAGGACTTTTAACCAAGTGGGCAGATCTAGTGTTCTTGTAACTTACAACAAATAGTTGATAATAGATTGCTTAGCTGACACATTGTATAATATTGGGACCCATTCTGCACATTCTGTGAAGCTCTTCAGCAGGGAAGGGATCAACAGTTGGCTGCAAGGAAGGCGAGCTTAGTGGCCATGGGAAAGAAAGCACAATGAAGCAACAGGAAATGACTTCTTGCACTGGCTAATTGAACAAAGGCCTCATGCAATTGGAAACATGGTTCAGAAGAAGACCTAGCTCTTGAAGCCACTTCATATTGAAGGTCTCCCAGCGACCGAGAGGGGACAGAGTAGAAGGTTTTGCTGGTTCTTTTAAAGATCATGTTGGAAAGCAGTGCAAATATGACTTGTCTACACCCAATGGGATCAAAGTCAGCCATGTCATTGCATCTACAGAATAGTTAGTTGCACTTTGTAAATTATGCTTGGGTCCTTGTGACTTAAGAGCTGTCTTTACTGTAGACACCAGATGACTGTTTGAAAATTGCATGTAGGACTCTAAGGCATTGTTTTTAGGAGTCCAACAAGAAAATCAAAATACCCAAAATAGTTAGCTTTGATTATCCAAAGATCAACTTCTACAAAGAATTACCTCTGGAATAAAATTATTCTCATATGAAAGGAAGAGCGAAAAGTAAGGTGCTCATGTATATGTGTGTGGATGTAGAGAAAATGCAGGAAATGGTGGTATTTATGCACTAGGAATCATTCCTAGTTAAGTTCTGCTTATGTCTGTGATTGAAATGGATAATGTATTTTTTTTTATGAAGTAACTCCTTTACTAAATGTGGTACACAAAATTTGCACAAATCTTAAGGACTCGTTTCAGTTACTTTTACAGCTGTGAATTCAGAATCCGGGTCCAGGAAAGGAACCACTGATTGCCACTCGGTTTTATTTAGATTTGCAGGTACAGCATGTCACTGTTTCCCTATCAGGGTCTCCTGGCTCCTACCGTTGTTGCAGCCCTCTTCTGAAATGTCCCCTGAACTTAGGTTGTGTTGTAGATGTACTGATTGGAGGTGGTACTCCATAGTTGCAAAATTCTCTGCATTTTGACTATTTGTGGATATTTCTATAAGTAGCTTCCATCTGCTTCCAAAAGAACTTTCTTTGAAGAATGGTGAGCACTATACTTACGGTCTGAGCTGGTACACAAACCGCATGGCCCGAAGTAGACCTTCTGTCCAATTACTAGCTTTTAGCCTGTTAGAATCCAGAAGTCTGTATGTAGTGTTCTCTCTCTGCAAGGTTTCCTATAAACCTTCTCTTATGTTATATTCTCACGTATCCACCTTAGCCTAAGCTCATCTGCTAACAACACCTATGTTTATTTCATAGACACTACACCTATGTTCTAATTCCCAGCTTCTTTTGCAATGGGATGTGGCGCTATAACTACATTTAAATCAGTGGCATATGAGACAGTATGGTGTCTAAACCCTGTAAAGACAATCTGAGCAAATCTGATTGACAGCTCTGTCTATTTCCTTCCTGTCCGCAAGTACAGGACCTTGGAGGCTGTAAATGTCAAAGTGATGGAGGCAAAATAAAGAAGTTGGGCTCCTGAGCCACTGCATATAGAAGGCCACCTCTCAATGAGGAGCACCAATTCAGATTTGCACGAACATGCAAAACAATATGGCTCTCTCCCTATGTTTTGAATACCATGCATGGTGCAAGCATGTTGGGATGGTCTACTTTGTGGAAGACATTCAAACATGCTCTCTGTTGCAGCTAAGGCCTCCTCTACTGTTGCACCCACCTCAGATCCCTTCACAACTGTGTGGGTTTTATGGGCTCTCTGAGTAGGCTAGGTTCAGCAGTTCTCAACCTGTGGATCGCAACCCCTTTGGGGGTCAAATTATCCTTTCACAGGGGTTGCCTAGGACCGTCAGAAACACAGATATTTACATTCTGATTCATAATGGTAGCAAAATTATACATCCATATTCCAAAATATTGTTTATAAATGCTTTTTTTACATTTAAAGTGGGAGAGGATAGGGATATGAATAATTTGAATTGGTATAAATTTTGACTTAGTGATACAAGTTTAAGGTTAATTTTGTTATATGTATAAGTATTTCTGATCTTGATTAAGGTGATTGTGATTGTGTAGTTCATTTAAAAATGTAATGTATGATTAGGAAATATAGGTTGTTAACAGATAATCATCTATAATAGTTAAGTTTGTAGTCATGTTAGTTAGATTTTCTAGATATGCATAGATATATTTCAGTTAGATAGACATTCTTCATATCTTTCAAAGATGACAAAATATAGCATTTAATGTTTTAATAACTTAGGGCTTTTCATGACAATGGGACATGTCTGCTCCTGGCAGCACCAAGCTACTTCAAGAGGAAGATGGGCATCAAAGAGGCTACTTATGGAGTTTGCTAGCCATTTGGGCAAGAAACTGCTCTTGCCTGGACTGCTTAAGTGGACACAAAGAACCCACAGAAAGAAGACTGCTGAACTTGCCTAAAAGGTGAGATGATCCTTCAGGGTTCATGATTCATAAAAGAGTCTGGGAGACATTCTGCAGGACACAAAAGAAAGTGACTGAACTGTCTTTGAATTTTCCTGCTTCATGAAAATGTCTGCTGGATGCTATGGGCCTGTAGGCTGAAGATGGATACCCCAACGGTAAAGAGGAACTTTGGGTGACTGTCCAGGCAACGAGATGTCTCTGTCATTTCTAGAGTTTGGAAGTTGTTTATTTCTTGTTTACTTAGGTAATATTATATCCTCCTGGAGTCCTTGATGGAATTGAAGAATGGATATTATAGTTATAGTTTTTCTTAGTTATGATAAAAGATAAAATATATCTAAATATGGTAACTGTAATTCTTGCTTGACAACTGTTTTGTTATATGTAATTTTACTATGTTAAAATAAAAGCTTTTCTTTTTTGTTTAAACAGAAAAAGGGGAAATGGTATAGGAGAGTTCTTCTGTATTTCTTTGCTTTCATTGGTTAATAAAGAAGCTGCCTTGGCCTTTTGATAGGGCAGGACTTAGATAGGAGGGAAAAAGAGAACAGAAGGTTGGGGAAGAAAGGAAGTGAGAGCTGCCATAAGGTCGCCAGGGTCAGACATGCTGAATGATTCCCGGTAAGATCACCATCTCGTGGTGACACACAGACTTTTAGAATTGGGTTAGTTTTAGATGTGAGAGTTAGCCAAGAAAAGGCTAGTGATAATGAGCCAGGCAGAGTTTAAATAAATACAGTCTGTGTGTAATCATTTCAGACATAAGCAAGTGGTCACTGCCAGGAGCAAGGCGCTGGGAACAAATGGCCGCACTCCACTCAGGTGCTGGGAACACAATTCCCCTTTGACAATAATTAGTTATGAAGCAGCAACAAAATAATTTTACAGTTGGGGTCACCACAAACAGGGGGACCTATATTAGAGGGTCACAGCATCAGGAAAGTTGAGAAGCACTAGGCTAGCCCAACCCAGTCTATTCCGCTGTACTGATGGCATGACCTAAAGGTCAACCCGGAGTCACCCTGAAGAGCTCATCTAGGCACTTTAACAGCCCCTTGTCCCCTTCTCATAGGAAGCCCCATCAGTGCCTAGTTTAAGTCTTTACTTTCATCTCAACCTCTATGCTGATTTTTGAGCTTTTTGTAGAGAAAGCCATTTTCTATTGTGACAGCCTGAAGAATCATTGTGAATTCTTTCACTGGTCCTTAATTTCCACCAAAAATCCAAACATGCAAAACTGTGTTTTCTGCAGTGCCACCTGCATCACCCTTTGACATTTTTCTGGATACTTTCCCCGGGACTTCATCATGACATCTTGCTACAAAACCAGTGACCCCATTCTGTAACCATCCACATGTCCTGCATGGGACATGTCACTGATGGGCCTGAGACTTCCCATACCTGTGTTCTCTGCTTGACACGTTTCAGGTTCATTTGCACAGAGTTACAGGTGATTCTTGCAGTAAGGAAGCCTAGATACCACAGACTGAACTGTGTCATCCTAAAATGCATATGTTGAAGCCCTAGCCCCCAGAGCAACGATGGTGTTTGGAGCAGAAAACATTGGGAAATAATTCAGATTATAAAAGGTCACAAAGACGAGTCTTGTTGCCCTTATAGAAAACAACAGAAGGAGACACCAGAGCCCACTGTTCCCAATATATGACAATACAGTCAGGACATCTGTACATCACAGTCTGTAATCAAAAGAAAAGACCCCTCACCAGGAACCAACCAAACCAGCATCTTGGCCTTGGAAGTCACGATTATTAAACACATTGTCTATTTTTGTTCTTATGATGACCAGGTTAGGATACTCCCAGACATATTCTCAGGGCCTAGCATAGTGCTTAAAATATATTTTCTTTACAGAAGACTACTTTTTCTCCTGTGCACACATCTCATTTGTGTTTCACGTTCATGGTGGAATCAGACACACTATTGACGTGAAAGCAGGAGAGGTTAACTGTAGAAGAGAATCGTGACTCACAGTGAACCTGGAGGACCCGCTCTTTATGTGTGGTGTTCTTTCCTAACAGTCTCGTTGTCTTCAAGCTGCTGTAGACATAAGTGTTTAGCACAGCACGTCTGAGGACTATGGACTGTGAATTCACACACCTGGAATGAAGCCTTAGTATACAAATTACCCACAACCCTGGAAAGAGATGAGCAACTCATTTATGGCTCCTGCACAGCATTTGAACTGAAGGGTTTGAGTCAAGCCAGTTGCTTGAAAAAAAAATGTGGTAGCTCAAGCAGCAACAAAACAATAGCACTGGCAACACGGCCTTTCAGTGCCTCAGCCCTTTAGATATCCTGATAACCCAAGATAAAGAAAAACGCTATAAATACAACATCAAACATCAGTAGACAGAGCAAAGCAGGGGTGGTCCGTCAAATTGGTTGACTCAGAGAAGCCAGGTGTTTCTTTCTGGCACTGAAAAAAAGTCCCGCAGATAGTGTCACAGACTCAAGAAAGGAGTAGCCAGCGTTAAACTCATCTAAGAATAGCTATGGCACCAAGTGCCCAGCCACAGGAGTGTGGAGACACTCTTCTTCTCTTCTGCTATTAATAATTACTACTCTTCAGTTTTTATGATTTCATAACACATTTGATGTGTTGTGATCATACTCACGTTGTTATCCTCTCTAGCCCTCCTCCCATTCCTGAAGCTCACAGCCTTTTCCTAGTATCTCCTCCCCACTTTTATGTTCTGTATGCACACGTGTGTGTGTCGGGGTGGGGGTGAGCAATTGTGCAATCCTGGCCTGCTGACTGCAGTGTGGCTTGAGTGTTAGAGATGTAGTTTGTCCAATGCTTCACACCTAATCCTTGAAAAGAAAGCCATGGTTCACTCCCAGAAGAAGAGGATGGCTTTCAGTGTTTGGGGACTTTTATACCCAAATCTGAGGTTGCCTCAGGGACTCCACGGATATCACACATTTGCCACCCCTGAATAAACTTGCATCAGAGAAAGCAGTCCTTTTATCTCATAAAAGAGTCATGATACCTGCATGTATACACACAGAGACACATATACATATATATGCATGCACACACTTTGTGTGTCTGTGTGTGTGTCTGGAACAATTAAAGAAAAAGAGTTCAAAGGCTAAAGGACACAAATGTGAGGGAGAGCAAGGTGGATACATGGGAGTATCTGGAGGAAGGAAAGGGAAAGGAAGAAAAGATGTAATTATATTCTAATTTCAAATATTTTAAAAAAAATAAAATAAAAAAAAACCTAAGTCTCCATTCTGAGAATGTCTTTTTTTTTCCTCTTTACTCTGATTGTCTTTTTCCTCCTTCTATCTCAGTTTCAACTAGAGTCATACTGCTTCCTGTGCAACATGTCCTGTCTCGAGAATCCATGAAATAAGACAAGTGTGTGCCTTTGGTGACTCTGCTAGTGGCTCTTTGGTTCCAAGGATCCTTGCAGTCTGGTGTAGCAGACTCAGTTGTCCTTTCCGTAAGTCCTGCTCACTGTGCTCCCAGGGCCCACTGGCAGCATCAAAAAAAGCCAGACCCACTCGTGAGCTGTGTGCTTCCTTTCTTCTCTGGTTTAGCAGTTAATAGGTTTCAAACTTAATGAACCCGTTATTCAATATAAATAAGGTTTCATTTTTTTTTACATGACCCACACAGATGCAGATTAATGAAATAAGTCTAATATTTTTCTACCTCATTACTGGGTTTATTTAGATAATTACTTTCAAAGAGAAAGGTTGGTTTTGTACAGGCTACATTAGCTTATTTTTGTAAATTGACCTTGATGCTGTCTGATTTTTTTAGACTGCATAACATATTTCTCATCTGTTATCAGGATTTTAAAAAAACTGTCCATTGCCAAATTATAAAGTACAGTACAACATGAAGAATAGCAAAGTTTGTCATATCCACCATACACATGCATACTATTTAAAGATAAAAGTAAGATATTCATCTCTGTATTTATAAGAACATGAACATAGACCTAGTCACACAATTGCCAATGTCAGCATAGACATACTTGATACTGATCTGCTTTGCCATCTCCGTTCATTGATCCACAGAGACCATTTCTGTGGTTCTGTATTGTGCACAACAATGCTTGGATTCAGGAGCTCCCTTCACAGCCGTAAGTAGAACAATGGATATTGCAAGACTATTCAGTGCATCCCGTATCCCAACACTTGACAGACAAAGCTCAAATGGACAAGAGATGGCTTCCCAGAGACGTGTTTATATCCCCAGTGTAAATGCAGTACCCAAAGTGCATGATGCTTAAGAGAATGAAATAATTGGACATCATATCGTTGATTATATTGGGGTGTGTGTGTGTGTGTGTTCAAATATCACTATATCCTGCATTCTACCTCACAACAAGAATACTTGAGTCTAGAAATCAAGTGTGTAAGAGGTTCATATATCTCCCCAAAGCTTTCCTACCAACAAGCTGAAATATACCCTGCTTTCAGGTCTGGGGAACTGAGCTCTCAGTTGTTCAGAGGCCCCATTTCTCAAGGACCAATGGTGCTACAGACATACAACAACGGCTCACAAACTGCAACATAAAACTGCTGTCTGGACCTTTGATCCTGTGTCTCTGAACCACGGCATGAGATGAGGCAACTGTGCTGTCTGGAGGGAACCACCCTGATGACCGAGGGGAAAGCCCACGGCTGCTACATCGGGAAGGGCAGCAGAGACTGTGTCCCATCTGGAGCATTTCTCGCTGATGACGGTTGGCACAACCACATCCAATAGTGACAGCTCATGGAGAACTACAGTAATTCAAATAGACTTGAGGAATAAAGGTTTGGACCACCTCACGACACAGAGAAAGCTAGCCAGTTTTGATCATGACTAAGGAGAAGAGAAATGTGAAAAGGTTGTAGAAGACGCACACACAAATAAAAACCTGAGGGACATCAGGCACAAATGAGGCTGATCGCAAGAATTAGAAATTTTCTAGTACTTAATGTTATATGCCATCAACATGTATTATTTTATCTTTCAATCTCATATCTCTATTATGTACAAGATTTTTGAAGGAACTTTCATACCTAGAATTTAGGAAACAAAATATTGAGCAGTATCCTAGCTGAATCTGAGTAATTAATTCATCCAACAAAGGACACAATGACAGCTTCTGTCATTGGAGGTCACATTGGATAGTTAGAGCTGTGTCAGGGAAGAAACAAGAACATATTCATCTAGCCGTCTATGGCAGCCCTAACTTGTCAGACACTGACAAGTCATGGCATTATGTGTTCAAGTGTACGGATTCACAGAAGGAGCCAGATACAGGGCAAGCAGCCAAGGAGGCTGTCTTCTCCATATTGAGTCTATCAGCCTTGCCTCAAAGTCCATCTTCTTCTCTCATGACACTGGACTTGTGTCTTATAAACATTTGCCCCTGACTCAGAGGTTGCTAAAGGATGACCATAATAGGAACAGAACAGGTTTTTGTCAGGGATACACAGTCCTGTCTCTAGCAGACAGAATGTGGATCTCAGAAGCTGTTGGCCAGTCCTATTCTATGGAGGCCTGTAAAATTGTGTCAGTGAGTTTGGATGTGTCCCTTTTAGAGAAAATGAATTCTAAGTCACACTCTTGCTTTGGTTTGTCAACAAAGTTCAGATTTCAGCCTTGGGTGCTATTGCTACTCAATTATTTCCTTAGATAGTTCACCTAGTCTTCAATCCCTCAGTTTCAATAACGCATGAAGCAACTAGACAGGCAATCACAGATTAAGAGATTTTTACAGCAAGATGGCCCAGCTGGATCTAATCAACACATTCTTCCCGTGTACATATGGAATTTTCAGGATAGGCAATGCTATGCATAAGACAATTCTCAATGAATTTTAAAAAGTCAAAACCATACATTGAAAGTTTGAAATGTATTTTATGATCATGGTGAATTAAAATGAGGAATCAATAAAGAAAAAGGTTGTAAAAATATATTCATGTATGAAAATTAGATAAAGTATTCTTAAATAATTACCATGACTCAAGGATGTCACAATATATGCTTAAGTACTTAGTAAATTTTGAGTTGATTTATCTGAAATAAGAGTCAAATTTATTTTTCTGCTGTGGACATTCAACTTTCCCAAAAGTAGTTATTGAAGTGCTCAGTATTCCTACAATTGAAATTGGAAAACACTTGTGATGAGTGAACATAAAATTCAACAACTGCATTAAGCAAAGGGAAAGTCAGGCTTCAAGCACCAACAACGGATGATGGCTCTCGAGGTCCCAGCTTACATTCATCCTTTATAAATCAGGAGAAGATGGACAAACACATGAAGAGCAAACAAAAAGTCAAAAAAGCTCTTTTAAAGGAGAGTATAATTAACACAGAGAATTAAAAAATATTGAAAAAAATCAACAAATTTGTTCTGATCTTTAAATATGTTTGGTCAACAAGGTTGTTTTGGTATTAAAAAAAATCAAGAAATCAAATGTTTCATTTTATTGTGTTTAGACAGAGTCTCACTGTGTAAGGGACCACAAACCAGACAGTGAACATGAAATGAACAAGTTGCAAGGAGGACACAGAGTGTCATAAGGGATTGTATAGGAAGAAATAAAAAATGTGGATGTCCTTAAAATAAATAAAAAGATTGGATTTATTATTTTAAAGACTGCCACATAGAGAAGTTCTGGGTATGTTGATCTTGTTAATAATTTCTGTTAAACATTTAATAAAATTTGAAATCAGCCCTTCATGGATCTGGTGTGGGACAATTCTGTATTCTGTCAATTATGTTTTAAATAAATGCTGATTGGCCAGTAGCCAGGCAGGAAGTATAGCCAGGACAATCAGTCAGGAAGTAGAGGCAGGGCAATGGGAACAGGAGAATTCTGGGAAGGAGGAAGCCCATTCCTTCCCAGTCCTGTCCCAACCACAGAAGAAGGAAGATGTGATTGCCCCACTGAAAAAGGTACCGAGCCATGTACCTTTTTCATAGATAAGAATGATGGGTTAATATAAGTTATAAGAGTTAATAGGAAGCCTGAGCTAATGGGCCAATCAGTTTACCATTAATATAGACCTTTGTGTGATTTCTTTGGGACTTAATGACTGCAGGAACCAGGCAGGACAGAAACCTCAGACAACAGACTTCTTTAGGGAAGCTAGAAGGAGTGCATACTGCTCTTTCAGAGGACCCGAGTCAATTTCCCAGTACCCACAAACGGTCAGGTCCCAGTGCTCATGCTGAGCAGCTCCTAACCTCTCTGACTCCAGCTTTGGGGGATCGGACACTACTGAACTCTGTGAGTACCTGCTCTCCCCAACACTTATTTCCCAATGCAAATATAAAAATATTAATAACAGAAATCTTTTTTAAAAAATAAAGAGTCTATGAAATAAACATTATAGAAGGATCAGTTTTTACCTCATTATACTAAACCAGTATTTTATGGACACCAAGTCACAAACATCTCAAGAAAAAAAAGACCTGTGTAACATTTCAAAGGCGTGAACAGAGAGAAGACATCAATGCCTGATACAGGAGCCAACTGAACTCTCAAGGAGGCAATCGTGCTCTGCATTGTTCACACCTGTGATGCATGCAGTACCATCCTCCTAGGGATGGTGTCGAGTGAAGGAGAAACAGGGTTGACTTTTGGCATCATGGGAAGGAGAAATAATGTAGAGCTCTCCCAGGAGACTTCAGGTTGTACCCATGTCCAGTTTCTAAATAAAGTGCACAACAAGTGTCACTGAACTTTTGTTCTTCTTCTCGAAAGTTCCTTGTCCCCATCTAACCCTTGGCAACTTGTTAAACTCCAAAATAATGATAGCTTGCTATTGCAAAATCCAGTGTTCCTCCACAGGCCAACACACACACACACACACTCTCTCTCTTTCTCTTACACATATATACATATATTATACACATACACACATATACACATGCACAAACATATGCATGTACATTTACATATATACATACACCATGTGCACACATGTACATATATACACACATAGTCACATACATACACATACACATACATACATGCATATACATAAACACACACATAGGTTTGCACATATATACATCATACATACATGCACATACATAAGCACATACATACATCATACACACAAATATATACATATACATACACACATACACATGCTTACATACACACACACAAAATATTTCTGATTAAATTTCATATCCAAGCAGAACTGACAAAAACACAACAAAAAATGAATAAATGGTATTTGAAACTTGGAAGAGACAAAAAAACATTACACAGAACTTAAGAAAATCTGAGTAATTGTGGATTTAAGTTCAACCAGAAGGAACAGAAACTATTCTGATTGTGTAATTAAGACCCACTTAATATATCAAAATTAGTTTTAAATGTATTATTCCAATATATTATAATAGGTATTAATATATGCAAAGCAAGAGTGGATTTTTTTGTGTAAAAAACTATCCATTTTAGCTATTTTTTTTAAGTATAAAACTCTTACATAAAATAAGAGCTTCTAAAGAACTTAAACATTTTAAACATGAGTGAATTATTTGAATAGGCATTTCTCCAAGGAAAATATATAACTAGGTTATAATAAGATACTTAATATCATTAATCATTAGGAAATTGCTGATCAAAACCATAATGAGATACCAGTTCACATCTGATGGCTGTAATTTAAAAAAATAGGAAATAGAAAATAGTTGTCAAATTTACAAAAATATTGGAACCTTCCTGAATTCTTGGTGGAAATGTAAAGTGATAGTTCTTTGAGAAACACCAAGATTTACACACAATTACCCATGATGTAGCAATTCCACTCTTCCATGGATACAACAATGAGCTGAAAATGTACATTCATACACAAACTGGTATGTTCAAAATGCAATTATTCATATCAGTGAGAAAATGAAAACAGCTTATATGTCCTTCAACTGAAAAGAAGTTTGATCTGTTCGCCTGCACTATGAAGTATTGTCCAGCTTGTACAAAGGAACAAAGTGCACACATGCGACAACCAGAAGGAACGGAAACTATTCAGATGAAAGAAGTTGAATACAGCAAAGCAAAGCTCTGCATTCCATGAATGTGAAGGACGAAAGGGGAGCATCCTTGAGGCAGAGGTAGGACGTTTGGGTGCTAGGGACTGAGAATGACACGGAAGGTGCATGGAAGTGCATGGCTATAGGAAAGGCTGTGTGCGGGAATGTGCATATTTTAGACATATGGAGACAGAGATGCTCAGAGAACATCTGGTTGAGAGATTCCCCAAGCAGTTGGATATTTCTGCCTCTGTTTCCAAATAGCTACTTGCACCACCATTATGATTTTACCACCCTATGTAATATTTTTATGTCTCTTAGAATTAATTTTGCATATATATATGTATATATATATACATATATTATTGATTAACCGGAGTCCTTTAACTCACCAATGAGGCCTTCATTTGAGACAAGCTACGTGAATTCTAAATGAACCCGATGTATTAGAATAAGAAAGCCTTAGATAATGGAGGGGAAAGTACTGGCATTGAGAATACAGAAGACATGAGCTAACAAAGCCTTCTGTTAGCTCCAAACCTATTGCTTCTTAATTGCCTCTCCATCTGTGTCATACAGACATCTCTTTATTTGCTGGGGCAAGGCAGAAAATGCCAGTGATTTCAAAGCACTTCCTGACCCCAGCAGGGAAATAGGTTTCAAGTCTTTAAGATGTACTAATGAGTGTTAAAAACAGTGGCTGCTCCTGCGCAGTGTAAGAGTCTCTCACAGTGGTGGCCTGTGATGGCCCAATGTCCAGAGCAGGAAGGACAATCTCTACCCTCAGTTATTGGAAGCATTTTGGCACCATCTCCATGTGCACAGTTGGCAGCCTTCTGTGCTTTTCTGTGTATAAAAGGGTAGGGACATGGCTTTATCTTGCTCTGGTTAATCTGCTACACCTTGGGTGCCCTTATACAAATTAGCATATAATCTTATGAATGAGTTAACACAGGATTAAAATTTCTCAAATGCATTTTGCCATCTTATTATATGAAAGAGAGTTTTTTCCTCCATATAACACACTAGCAAGGAAAATGTGGGCAGCATATATTTCAACACAAGTGAAACTCAAAGAATAAGAAGAGCATAATGCTATAAAAAGATGGGCTGCTCATTGAAAATAATACTGCTGGAGTAAATATTTAAAGTGTTCAGTAGGCTGGAAATCTACATGGAAAATATCCACTTTATATGGCAAGAAAGATTCTTCCTGCAAAAATCGCAGTATCCAACACCTGGTTTTTATAAACAATAAATGTAAATTTTTCAATTAGAGATCAGAAGCACCATATCTTGGGAATCATTAGCACCAAGGCCATTTGTCACTGCTACACAGGTAGTAAAAATGAATCTTCCCACTTTCCTAATAAAAAGTTATTGCTTTGTGACAGAGCAAAAATGACATTTTCAGGGGGACTGTGCAGGTAAGAAAAGACCTCTGCTTGGGATTCAGTTATCTGAGCTCAAATTCCTGCCAAAGCCACAAGTTACTCAAGACAACACTCAATTTTCTCATTCTTAAAATGGTTACAAAACTGTACAGCATTCTGAGCAACCACCTTTCATTTAAACATTTAAGAAATATGTGTGGGATCTGGGGCAACAGGGAGATGATTCAGTGGACTCATGAGGAGATGGCTCAGTGGGTGAAGTTCAAACATGAGGACCTGAGTTCAGATCCCCAGCACCCACATTTAAAAAAAAAAAGCCTGAGTGATCCTGTAAGCCCAGCGCTGGGACGTAGAGACAGGTACATCCAGGAAGCTCTCTGGCAAGCCAGTCTAGCCAAACCTGTGGCTTTCTTGTCCAGTGAGAGAAATAATGAGGACAGGCAATTTGGGAAAACATGTTGACATCAACCTTTGGCTTCCATAAGTGCCTGCATAGCAACCTCCCACACACAATACAATATACAAATACAACACACACATACAACAAATAATGTACAAGTAATAAAATACAATAAAAAATAGGTCTAATTCTTATCTGGAACCTCCAGGAAGGCTGTTTTGAACAGAGACTAGAATAACGGACTACGCTGAAAAGAGTAATGTTCTTTACAAAATGATTATGAATTTGTTCTTCAGAAACGAGAAGCCAAGTGGGATCAGGCACCTTCATTTCTAGCACTGACTGAGAAAAATCTGTCCCATGTATGTTCTGTTTCAACATATGGAAGATCAGACGTCACAGGTCTCTGCCTCACTTAAGTTCCCTCTGACCCTCATCTACCTGGGAACTTCAAACTTACGCTCCATGCTCTAACAACCAGGCATGATGGCAGACCTAGCTGAGCATTGCTGCCTTCTTGGAGACAAACACAGGAATTCCCTGGTTACAGAGGTTTCGCTCCTCTGTGCTATTTGTGTCTTTCGTAAGATTCTTTCACAACCCATCCTTCTTCGTGTGTATGCCCACTGACCAGATCATATAATATTCGGAACTCAGAGTCCTCTAGGGGCCCGTGTTAGGAGACAGTCACCCATTCCAGCTGAACCCGGAATTCTACTGCTTCATTCTAGCTTGCATCTCAAAGCTGATTTTAAAAAAAAGTCAGGATTGTGATATCAATGAGCCAAAAAGAAGAACCCCCTTTCTGACCTTGATTTCCACTTTCCAATGCCCAGATATTTATAACACCAAAGAAAGAAAGTTATTAAATAAAAGATACATGAAGAATTAGGTGCCTTGTTCTCTCCTGATGATGGCTCTGTTCACCACCACCTCCACCACTACCACCTCCTCTACCACCTCTACCACAACCTCCACCATCCTGATATTACCACCTCCACCAACACCACCACCTCGACCACAAGAAAGATGAAATTCCCAGTGGAGTTTTAGTGAGTCTGGGAAGTTTACCACCAGTGAGCTGCTTACCTTTTAATTAGAGGAAAAATTATTATTTCCCCTTTCTGCACATTGGCCTTTATTCTGTTTTAATATTCAAATAGGTAGAAAAATTTTTCCCTGGGACTTGATGAATATGCAAATGGATAGCAATACCAACATAGAGTCAATTATAATTAAATTTATCATGTTTCCAGCTTGGTCTGATTCATTATGAGAAGGTAAGTTTTCAGGCAACCTTGAATTAATTCTAGAAAACAATTTTCACCTCCCCTTCCTTCCCTGGAAACACTATTAAGAGTCTGCCTGTGGCTGAGATTTAAAATGCATTTGGTTTGGAAGCCTGACAAGAGGAACTGCCCCACAGAAGTAAGAGAAAATATTTGGCATTTTCATTGGCCTATTTCAGAATCTAAATTAGTATGACCCCTTGAAAATGTGTCTAAAATTAGCCTTCTAAATCATGGTACTTCTGTGGTCACACTTGCAAGTAACTTATTGAGCTAACACTTCGCCTCCCCAAAGTCATACAGGTATCTAAACTCCCACAATCTGAGACATAATGAAACAGTGGAGTAGAGGAGGATCTGAATCTCTCTCCAGTATGGGCTTCTCTGTCTCTAAGACAGGGATAAACTTGCCTGTGTTACATGGGA
Organism: Dicrostonyx torquatus; assembly: GCA_028555095.1. Taxonomy (NCBI): domain Eukaryota; kingdom Metazoa; phylum Chordata; class Mammalia; order Rodentia; family Cricetidae; genus Dicrostonyx; species Dicrostonyx torquatus. The sequence continues at coordinate 3,021,963 of JAQHUG010000220.1, read as the reverse complement.
GCAAATTGAGACACTATTTACAATATCCTCACTTGGGCTCTTTCTTAAAAAGATGTAGTTGTTATTTTTGTTTTCTTCTTTTTCTACTCATGAGCTTCAAAAAATAAAAAATCCATCCTTTTGGTACACTGACCCATGAGCTTTTCAAATTAGCTGCAATGGTACCTTTAACTTCACTTAGTCATTGCCTCCAAAATGTCATCCTTTCCTCTAGAACCTGCAATACCTTATCTTGTCTTCCTTCCTTCCTTCCTTCCTTCCTTCCTTCCTTCCTTCCTTCCTTCCTTCCTTCCTTCCTTCCTTTATTCTGTGAAAGATTCATGCATGTATACAATGTATTTTACCATTTTCACCCCTATGATCTCATCACCTCCCACACTCTTTCTGAACCCCTTCTTTTGATCAAGTCCCCTCGTATTTGGTCTTTCTGCCTTGTTTTGCTTGTTTGCGACCCATTCAGTGTAATTAGTGCTGCTAGCTTGCACATAGGCAGAGAAAGCTTTCCCAGTGCAAGTCACTTCTGGTAACCACCCTGCATGCGCTACTGTCCTTATGACTTTCCTTGTTAAGGTGTGTTCTGCTTTTCCTCCCCAGAGTTAAGTTTCTCACTAGCGCACACTCTGAGTAGGCTTCTCCTGCTGAGACTGTATCTGTCCTGTCCCAGGAGCCTGGACTGCCCACATCTGCTGTCTGCAGGGTTGCCTGGCTTCAGTTATCTGACTCCTCCGCCAACTGCACACCATGCTTTCTGTGAGCTCAGAATGTTTTCACTGGAGCCTGGACAAATTAATTAATTTTCTCAGGATATATTTAGAAAATTGAGCCACCCAGTTCTATTAAGAGCTACATGATTGAAAGGGGGAACATATTTCTTAAGCATTTTTCTGTGTATTTATAAACCATAAAATCAAGTTCTGTGATCAAAACCTGTTTTCAAAGTGAGCAAGAGGAAGCCAAGTTCTGATGCTGTAAGCCCAGCCTTTTTGTTGATGGACAACTACTACAGTGGGGCTGGCTGTTTATACAGCTAACAAGGGGGCCTGTGGTCCAGCTGCGCTGAAAGCCAGGTTCTGCCTCTTTATCACCCTCTGACTTTGGAAAATTTCTCAACGAAATGCATTGCAAACCCCAACTTTGAACATAATAATAGAGTCTACCTCAGAGGTTTGTTCTGCATCACAAACAACTGAATTCTCAAAGCCCTAGGCAGAGCAGCACACACGGGACACACTCACTTACTTCAGCTCTGTGTTGTGCGAAGATTGTTTACTAACAGAGAAGACACAGCCCTCCCAAACACTAGCAGGGCTAGTCATGATGGCCATCTGGATACCTCCTGTTAGAAGCCACTGTCACTGCAAATTGATTAAAAATAATAGATATCAAATCTAGAACATTTTATTTTCCATGTTTCATGTGATATGACAGTATTTGTTCAGTTTATATTTTAATTAGTGATGCAACCAATCTAGTAATCAAAGAAACTCATAACTGATTGGAAAACAAATGGTCTCCTTGTATTTATGTTACCTAGTTCATGCACAATGCTGGTATAGCATTAAATTGGACTCTATTCTAGGTAGAAGATTACTCACCACAGAACAAGAATAAATCACCTCCCTTCCGAAGACTTATTGCCTTTCTTGCGAACGCTAGAAATCTGTCATGCACCTTTATTATAGTGTCACTTAGAGTAATTGATAAGGAGGTAAAGAGGTACAGGAACCTTAAGCCACTATGGGAGTCCAAAGCCCTACCAGAACACCAAATTACAGCCTCATCCTTGAGGCTTCCTTGTAGCCAGTATTCCATGTGCCCAACAGGTCCACGTTGGCAATCATGTGATCGTGACTATATGGTGTCTTCCTAGAATCAGAAACAAATTAGATAGTGTGGTGAAATGAGAACTTTTCTTTTCACTGATCCCTTAGTCATCAACGTGTCAACACTGACACGCGTGTTCGTGTGCGGGAGTGAAGCAGACTGTAGTAGATGATGTCTGTGCAGAGAGACCACAGAGAAGAGGCACGGGTACCTGCCTGGAAATGGCCTTCTGCAGCTACTTAGCAACCAGCAGGAGGGAGCACATTCTTGTCCCTGAGCTCTTCTTACCATTCCAGGGGACCTAGTCCCTCTCGGGTCTCTTTCACGGGGCACAAGAGTTATAGGTGTCACAGCTATGTCTGTTGTTTGCCTTCTGTACCGGAAAAGGAGGCAAGAGGGCGAGGCAGCAGCTGAATGGTGCAGTCTCTGCTGCTCAGAGCACATGTAAACTAGAATTCAAAGACTTAACTCTAGACCTCTGTTTCCTCATATAAGAAATGGAATGATGGGACCAACATTCACAATACAGAGCCAACGATGAAATGTAACACGGAGATAGCGAGGCCTTGACTGAGATGGTGGGACTGTGGAGGATGCCCTCTGTCGAGAAAGGCGACATCAAAGGGCACATCTGACATGAGAAAACTTGCCCTCTAGGCCTGTGTTGTCTGTAAGCACTTATGTTCAAGGCAGAAGTGCCTGCCTGGGGTCAGTCCAGAGAGACCTTTGGTTCTGTCTTTTCCTACTACGGGCAGTGGAGCATGCAGGCGTGCCTCAGGGAGAAGAAAGATGAATGCAATTACAAGGCCTCCACTAACCTCTGCAATACTCTTCCTTCAGAAAGGAGCCCCGAGAGAACAGCAGCTTGTCATCACACAGAGAGTGTTCGCTGTGCAAGGCTGCTGGATTCAGTCCATCTGTCTTCAAAAGCCCTGAGCAGGTCTGGCCGAGAAGAGAAATAGCTCACATCCAGGCACCACAGCACCTACGCAGGAGATAAAACAGCGTGGGACCCTTATTGTAGACAGGGACCAAGTGTGGGATTGTGGAGGTTATGGTCAGGATTTGGTTTAAGTGTGTCCTCTCCCAACATTCCTTTCCTGGGTCCCAGGGTAGCAGTTTCGGAAGACTACCTTAGAACCTTTTGGGAGCGGCCTACTGAGAAGCCTGGCTCCTTAGTTCATTGGGGAACTGCTATTGGAAGCTCTCTTCTGGGGAAAATCTTGAATAAGCCCTTCTGATGGTGACATTATTGACATTATTGCTAACTCTCCCCCACATTCTGCTGTTTTGTTTTTTTTTTTTTTTCTCTTAAGGCTGAAGTTAGGAACCTGCAGCATGCTGTGTGAACTTTAAGCATCTGAAAATGTGAATCAAATAATCTCTTCTTTGAGACACCCCGGCACACCCCGCCTCCAGGATTCAGTGTGCGTGTGTGTGTGTGTGTGTGTGTGTGTGTGTGTGTGTGTGTTTGTCTCGGCAGAGGTGGGGGGGCTAGGCTTTGTTGTCCAATTCTTTGTTGGAATATGCAGGATCTGACTACTGTCAACATCTTCAGGGTCCCTCTCTTCAGGTACTTAGACCAATCAGCAATCAGTGGAAAAAAGAGCTAGCCAGGGAACACCCACGTTCCGGACGCTCAGATTACTTGACAACTAGCTAATTGGAAAGGACAATGCGATGAAATGGCCTCTCTGCTAAGCCACTGAGAGAGTAAAATGCTGCTTTCTCTGCCGCATGCCATCATAGCCTTTGTCAAAACATTTCTGAGTCCAGTCAGCCATATGTCCCTTCTGCGGGGGTCCTGTGTCATTGCGGCAAAGGCATAAAAGGAGTATTTATCTAGCAAATGTGAAGCTACAAACTGGAACAGGAAATCAGCCAATGCAACCACATTCACTTCAAAGTTCAGCACAGAACAGTTAAGGTCATTCTTCATACTGTAAGATTGTAATTTCAAGAGAAAATGGACTTCCTCACTTAAGTCCTCTCCGTGGCCTGCAGTTGTTGGCAGTGATGGAAGACTTTAAACTTTGTAACGTAGCCAAGTTCAGAAGTCCTGTTTTAATAATGTGCAATCAAAGCCCGGGTTGTTGTTAAATATTGTGCCTCCAATGGCTCGCACATCACCACTGAAAAGCAATTGCTTCATCAGTCCAAGGCTATTAAACATTTACTATTGAATTACTAATTTAAATGCATTTATGTTGCATGCACTGAGCATCATTTCCCATAAATGGGGAAAAGTAAACTCTGCCAAATTCAGATATTATAGCATAAATACTCTAATAGGTCTACATGAATAGTATGATTTTTGAAGAAATGGCGTTTTAATGTCACTATAAATGGTGAATACACTACTTTGGTCATGTTTTATTGGGGTGTAAATACTGAAATGCTAATGTGAGGTATTGGAAACCAGATTACAGGAGGAAAGGCTAAAGATACATTTAGGGAAAGGCGATGGCGCAGGAAACACGAAACCCCATTTGTAAAAGTTAGACTTGTAGCAGCAAAGAGCAGATGTGAGCTCTCTGGAGGTCAGGCCCTGTGCAGAGAATGTGGCATGGCTGGCCCATTTAGTCTTCACACTTGCTCAAGAAAGGCGATTCGAGGCTCAGGACCTGGAGAAACACCAGGCTGAGCTTGCGTGCTCCTATCCTGACTGCGGCCAAGTTGCATGACATTCTATGTCATCCAGGAAATACTTGGGGTGAAATGAGTCTCTTTTCCCCTTCCATCTTCCCTCCCTTCCCGCTCTTCCTTCCTCTCCTTTCACTTCCTGCTTGAAGTATTTGGGGAAAGTATTTCTAAATTTAGGTATTTTTAAATTGTACTTAGCAAGATATTAATCTAAATGACAAGATTATTTATTTGCATCAGTTTCCTTAATGCTTAAGGACTAAGCATTGACTTCAGAAGATACTGTAAGCTTTGCATTCTCAACCTGCAGAATTACTATGTCTAAAGATACAAAAAAAAAGGAAAAAAGAAACTGACTTAACAGAACCTTCTGAGTCATGAGAGAAGGGACCACATTAAGTATAACCAAACATATCCATAAGAAATTAGGATGGAAACTACCTTAATGCTGATGTAGAGATGTTAGTAATTTACCATAGCACTCTTATGTAATGGAAGGCTTTTTTTTTTTATGGGGTTCGATAAATTTCATTACTGTATTAAGACCAGTTTTTTAAAGTTTGTAGAAAATTGGAGGTAATGTGCTAACCACAGCTTCAGTGTGTTCCTTGAGATGCACAAACTGTTACAGAATTCCCTGTCTGAGAGGAAATGGCTAAAACCACATCTTTCAGGAGACTCAACACACTATGTAACCGGAGGATCTCACTGGAGGCTAAGACACCACCTGCTTTTTAGCAGGAAAGTGCCCTGGTTTCCCTTATGTGTTTTTTACTGTGGGACACATGGTGGCAGAAGTGTGAGCCAGCTGTGTTATCATTTCCATCACCCAAGTTGCCAGTGTTCCAGCAAAATGCCTAGCTACCCCAAGTGCAGGCACTTTCGTGTTTCTTGGCTGTGCATGCACCATCAAGCCTTCAGGCAATTTACATAGCCACCCAGGGTCCTCTACGTGGGACATGGTTACGTAATTTATTATGCGCATGCGCTAGATAGCCTTTAAAAACTGGATTTGGCCTGTGCTCATTCCCTTCCTGCATCAAATTTCCGACAAACCTTAGAGCAGCACACACAGAGCTTGTTCACTTATGTGTGCAATTCATTGTGCAATGACACAGATTGCTCACTAGGGAGCAAAACACAGCTCACTCTACAAATTAATGGGGAAATGGGGTGGAGATTCAGGCACTTCCTGTTATAAGACAAACCCACAGCTGTCCCAGTGGCAAATAGGTTCCTTAAACCATAGACACCAAACACAGAACATTATCGTCTCTGTCACAGCTCTGACGTGGTATTTTTCAGCTTGTATTTCACTTAGTGGCATGATTGTATCCCATGGAATTGGGCCACCACAATTCAGGTGGGTTTTCCTACCTTAATGAGCTTGGTCTAGGAACTCCTTCCAGGCGTGTTCAGAGACTTTCAGTCTTGCTTCCCCACAGTAAACCCCAAGTTGGAGAAGAAATTCCACCACTGTCGCCGAGGTGGCCCTTCAAGTGCTAACTCCACAGCTGTTGTATTTGCTGTTGTGCTTACAGTGATCCAATATGTCCTGCACCAAATAAATGACGGTTGGGAAACATTTTCTTCCTGCTGGATACTTAGCAAAACCAAAAGAAATGATTCAAACATTCAAATTTCCAAATGCTTTTAATTTTGTGGTTTATCCCAGAACAAATCATTTTCACAAAAGATGCATTTGCCCCTACAATGGCAGAAACTTGCGCCTGTGCCATTGTGTTTCCGCCAAGCAAAAGAAACACAAGGGTGAAGCTTAACCATGCCCTTGATGAAAAGTCACACATGGGAGACCACCTCTTAGTGCCCATTCACTTTAAGAAATGTTATTCTAAAGTTAGAAATGTAGTGCTTGTGGAATTACTAAATTGTAAGATGTATTAGCTGATTTTTCCAATGGACATCTTTTATGTTTAAAAAGATAGCAAACTATGCTAGTCAAGTGCAGATGTTTGGCAAATACTTTTTAAATGAACCAGTGTGCCAATAGCACTGAGAGAAATAGATGAAAATTTGTGTCCTCCGTCTTCTATGTTAAAACCCAGTATTTTGAATGAGAAATTAGAGTTTAGATGTGATCGTTAATATTGATTGTCAATCTACAGTCACTGGCTGGCCAAGTCTCTAAGCATGCCTTTGAGGGGGTTTCTAAATCAAGTGAGAGAAGGGTAGGAACCGACCCTAAACATGGTGGCACCATTCCATGGGAGAGTTCATTAAGGCACAAAAAGAGAAAACTAGATAAGTACTAGCACTTATCTGTTTCCTAACTGGAGATGCATCATGACCAGCTGCTTCGTGTTCTGGCTTCCATGCTGTTCCCACCATGATGAACTGTATGTACCCTTGAACTATGAGCCAAAGTAAACCCGTCCTCCCCTAGGTAGTTTCCTGTTGGGTGTTTTATCATTTCCAAACACTCAAGAAATGTTTCTTATCAGACCAGAGACCGAATTGACAAATATGGTTCTTTTTATGTGTGTGGCACTGGTAGTACTGCATTCATTACTAAATGCAATACTTTTAAACAAAATCATTCCTTGTACACTCACTAAATATTTTTAGAATATAAAGTTGTCCTGAAACCTTCTGTTTTGATAAAAATGAAGCAAAAGTAAATAAATACATAAGTCCCACACATACCAATAGGAGTAATTTCACTAGTGGAAACCCTTAGGCAAATTTAAGAAAATTACACTGAGAGCCACCCTTACTTATGTGAGTGTTGGCAGAGGTTTTTGACTCACCCGATCCTGCAGCCGTTCATCCCAAAGAAATACACAGAGGTCTACTACATTAATTATAAACTGGTTGGCCTAGTAGCTCACGCTTTTTACTAACTCTTACATCCTACACCTTAACTCATAATTATTTTCTGTGTTAGCCAGGTGGCTTGGTACCTTTATCACTAAGGCATTCTCATCTTGTGTCCTCTACATGTGGGTAACGACTGCAGACTGACTCTTTCCTCTTCCCAGAATTTTCTTGTTCTTGTTGCCCTGCCTCTACTTCCTGCCTGGTAGCCCTGCCTATACTTCCTGCCTGGCTGCTGGCCAATCAGAATTTTATTAAAATAATACAAGTGACAGGGTACAGACCATTGTCCCACAGCACTCATAGCCATATGAATGGCTTGAGTGGATCCATACAATGTAAAAAGGTAGGAATACACAAATGCTTATTAGGTGACACAGGCTCAGTCTGTCCTGGAAGACCCACACTAACAGAGTAATGGGTTCTGGGGCAGTGTCAAGCCATGATCATGAAATAAGAGACATATAGTCTACGTGTGTCCCAACTCTGCTGCTTACCATCAAGTTAAGACTTAGACAAAAGTGACTCTTGCCAGTTTTCTCATGTTTGATATTGAGGTCATGACGATTCCTACAAAGGGATGAAGTGCCATGACAAGAACACACACAAAAAAGTGATGTCTAACAAGTTCTCCTGCTGATGATATTGAGGTGGCCAGTGAGTCATTATAAAGTACTCTCTCTCTCTGTCTCTGTCTCTCTGTCTGTCAGCAGCAGGCCTAAAACATATGCATGTTCAGAACCCACAGAAACACACTTGAAGCCATTTAGCAATCTGGACCTGGCCTATTTTCAGCCTTCTCTTCTACAGCTGTGTGGATAGACTGGGATCTTGGATCCCTTTCCAGCTGTTCCTATTCCTAGACTTGCAGCATTCCACTCTTAAGTTCCATACAGTCAAGTGCTACATCCTTTCTCTGCCTGGCTTGTTTCACTTAATGTTACTTCCTACAAGTTCATCTGTGTAGTCACAAATATGGTTTTTCTTCCTTTGAAACATGTATAGCAGTTTCCAGAATACAAACATTACACATTCTAAACCCTTTCCACCATCAGCGGGTACTTGAGTTCCTTTTTCTTGACTATTACATTAAAATAAACAACACAGGCATGCAGATTGTTTCTTTAATACAGAGACATTATTTTCACTGTGTCTAGAAATAGGATTGCTAGGTTATGTGACTGTTCTGTTTTGTTTGTTTTAGAAAACTCTAAACTTTTCTCTAGTGGCTCTGTCACTGCACACTTGCCCATTTCATGCTTAGGTTGTCTTTTCTTAAAGCTCTACCATCTCTCTGCTCTCTCACTTATTCTATGATAGCTTTTCTAATAGCACAAGGTTGGTCTCATTGTGAAACTGGTGATCAAAGGGTGTTATCCTGGAGGTCGAAAATGCATAAATTCTGGGGACCTAATGTAATCAAAGGTATTATCGGTAGGTTCACTGATTTTATTAGATAATCACTATATATAATTTCTACCAATTACCACCCTGGGTATATTCAATTTTCATCAATTAAACTTTAAAGGAATAGCAAAGGAGTGAAGGAATAGTAATATAAACAGAATGCTATGTTTATGACATCAAGAAGTCTCCTTTCCAGGCAGTATTCTCTTCTGTGGACCATCATTGTAGTATGGGGGCTATTATGCAATAATTTGCTGCATACATGTCAGCATGATCAACACAGTACTTGACATAGATGTTACCCTTAAAATGAGTTCTTGAATTTAGCTGGGAAAAATTTCCTCATGGTGATGTGTGATTGTGAAATGGGAATAATTGAAATATGAATAATTGGTTTCCTTGGTATTTAAAAGTGTCATTATGAAAATGAGAAATATATTGCAAGAAGCCATATACTAGATAATGAACATGGAAAAATATTTTAGCAAGCATTCATGCACTAGGGATATAAGCTCAATACAATGAGAGAACTGATACATCAGTAACAAGTAGAATTCTCAAAAGAGTAATGGTTTTTAATTTATATAAACTTTCAGCAATACCCTCTAAACTATGGTTAAAATACAGACCTATATGATCATGACTAAAATCTAGAGGTAGAAAGTTATCTACAGTCATTTTTATATCCATGGAAGCTAAAAAATTAACCACAGCACTGTTTGGCTATCTGTTTTACAAAGCTTTCAGGATGGATTATCCCTTCTTAAAAATAGTAACAATGAGAAGAGTTGTGGGAGGGGAATACATGATAGGAATATATTGTGTGAAAATATTTTACCTAAAAATAAATATGGAGGCAGGCTGGAGAGATGGCTCAGAGGTTAAGAGCCCTGGATGTTCTTCCAAAGGTCCTGACCAATTCCTAGCAACCACATGGTGACTCACAACCATCTATAATGAGACCTGATGCCCTCTCCTGGTGTGCAGGCAGAACACTGAATACATAGTAAATAAATACATCTTTAGAAATAAATAAATAAACACAGAGGCAATAAAAATGTAAGTCACCTCAAAATATTAGATACCAATAATCATAGCAAATATGAAAGTCACATAAACAGAGATAAATCTTTTTTAGTTCTTTAAATTAATAAAGTAGATGTTCGCTTCTTAAAGCAGAAGGAGCAAGGACTTAGCCTCCCAGAGACAGTATATTTCCATAGACATCAGTGGCTACTATAAGTTGGGGTGGGGGAAGAATTGGCCATGTACTGGGTAGAAGGCAAAGCTACTCTAAGCATTGTTTCACAGGCAGCCTTCTTCTATAAATGACTTTACGGACCAAAATATCCATAATGCTGAGGTTGAGAAGCTGAGCTATAAAACGTCCATTGAAGATTGACTTGGGAAGAAATCTCAGCACATGAATGTGTTATCATACTGACAAGTTTACAAGTAGTCTTAAATTCAATAGAAATGAACACTGAAAGATACATAAGAATTTCATAGTGACATCGTTTATAATGGGAAAAAATGTGAAACTACCTAAATGGGCTATCAAAAGTAGATTTCTAAATAAAACATACACTATTCCTTTAAATTATGGGATGTTACTTAGCAATCATGATCAATAAATACACAGAAAAAGAAATATCCTAAGATAATCTGACCACCACAGAAAGGAAGAGGCACCTTGAGAAACATGCTGTATGATTGTCCTCATAAAATTTTCAAATAATGGCCAAAGCAGAGCCAGAGTACATGAAATGAAGGTAATATTTTCTGGCTGGAGGAAGGGAAAGAGGAGGAAATCACAAGTGTGGAACTGTCTTTGTATGAGTATATGAGCATTGCAGAGTAAGCCTCCCAGATTAGATTTGATGCATGTTAAGAAAAATGACTTAGAATTAAATTTACAAATAAGAATGGCATCATTCACATTTATGTCACTATCAGCAGTTTTTACTTAGGGATTTATGTTCCTTAGAAGAATAGTAAATGGTCTTCTTTTATGTTTTAACTTGTAAATTAAAATGTACATTTTTATGGGATAACATACATTTAATCACATGTGAAATATATAACACATGTGGTAAGCTCTTCAAGAATTTATCTTGTGTTTGTCATGAAAACATTCAAAATCATTTATTATATTCCCGTGGAATATTCTGTGCATTGCTATCAATGGCTATCCTCCTACACAAGGGAGAGTCAGACTTATTTCTCCTAATTGTAACAGCATCCATGGTCCAACTTTTCTATGATTCTTCCTCCTCTCATCTTACCCAGATGGAGGCAGAGACTGCTTTTGTGTTCTGAGCCACCCAGACCCCAAATAATCATACAGAAACTATATTAGTTGCACATTGCTTGGCCAGTCACTTAAGCATATTGCTAGCTAAGCTCTTATATCTTAAATTAACCCATTTTTATTGTTTTATATTTTACCATGAGGCTTGTAGTTTACTGGTAAGGTTTCTGGGCATCTATCTCTTTTGGTGGCTACTTGGTGTCTCTCTGACTTAGCCTTCTTTTCTCCTGTATATCTGCTTGGAATATCCACCTTGCTCTATTCTGCACTGCAATAGACCCAAAACAGCTTACTTATTAACCAATAGTAATAAAACATATTCACAGCATACAGAGGGGAATCCCACATCATCTCCCCTTTACTGTCTAAATAAAAGGAAGGTTTTAACTTTAACATACAAATTCCATATACAAATTACATATAACAAGTAAGAATTAGAGTTACAATATTTGTATCTATTTTATCTTTTATCATAACAAAGGAAAACTATAATTGTCACGGACCAGCCTTAACTCTTCCAGGGTAGGGGCATTGGGAGTTAGAAATATAGTAAAGAATACAAAGACTGTTTAAAAATAAAAAAAAACCCAGAAACATATAGAATAGTGCTAGGAGGGAGTTCCAGTGAATACTGAAATTGCCTGAATTTACAAGATTTTAAAAAACTGCATTAGCATGCTATAAGGAAATAAGCAGACCAGTTGAAGGTCATGGGCTACATCCATAGTTAAACATTACGTTGCTAGAACAACACAAGTCATGATCACACTCTACACCAAAACATTCTGCAGGTAAGCCACTCCCTCTGTAGAATCCAGTGCTATCTCCTGGGAAGAACTGGAACCTTAGTCTATCGTTAGACTTTTATTTGAGGTAGAAACATATCCATTTCTCTATTCCTGAAATACAAGATCTGGCTATTAGTCACATGTGCTGGCAATAACCTTGAGAGAGCAGAACTCTCTGATCTAAATCTAGGTGGTACCTTTAATGTAGAAACACAGTAACTTTGAAAGAATGGAGGTAAGTTCCAACTCTCTGACTGTTGATCAATGTAAACATAGGCTCATATTTTGGGGTCTCCATATATAGTTATAACTATCTATTCTTTAACTCCATCAAAGACTTCAGAAGGATATAATATTACCTAAGTTAACAGGAAGTACTTTGTAAGCAACTTCCAAAACTCTAAAATTGACAGAGACAACTTGCTTCCCGGACAGTCACCCAAAGTTCTTCTGTGACATTGAGGTATCCATCTTCAGCCTACAGGCACATAGTATCTGGCAGAATTTTTTATGAAGCAGGAAATTTAAAAGACTGTTTCACCTCTATTGGCAGTTTTCCAGTCACTTTTTTCTGTGTCCTGCAGAATGTTTGGCAGACTCTTTCATGAAGCAGGAACCCTAAGGACTCTCTCACCTTCCTTAGGCAACTTTAGCAGTCATTTTTTTTTTTTTGGACCTTGCATGTCCAGTTCACACAGCATACCATCAAGCAGTCTAGGCAAGAGCTGTTTCTTGCCCAAATGGCTAACAAACACCATAAGGAGCCTCGTCGATGCCCGTCATCCTCTTGAAGTAGATTGGTGCTGCAAGGGGCAAATGTGTCTCATTGTCATGAAAAGTCCTAAGTTCTTAAAACACGTTAAATACCATATTCTGTTAGTCTTTGAAATTTGACAAATACCTATCCATCTGAAATATATCTCTGCACATCTAGAAAACTTAACTAACATGACTACAAGCTTGACTATTATGAATGACTATCTATTAACCTGTATTTTTTAATTATACATTGCATTTTTAAATGAGCTGCACAAACACATTACCTTAATCAAGAGCAGAAATATACACATAACAAAATTGACCGTAAATTTGTATCAATAAGCCAAGAATCATACCAATGCAAAGTATTCACCCCTATAACATAGCCCCAATTAAATGTAAATAAACATTTATAAACAATCAATTAGGGTATGGAACCAATCTAAATAAAGCAGAGCCATTCAAAGCAGGGGAACCTTGTCTGCGGAGGCTGCTTGTTCATTTCCCGGCTGCCTAAACCCAAGATAATCACACAGAAGCTGCATTAGTTGCAACACTGTTTGGCCTATTAGCTCAGGCTTCTTATTGGCTATCTGTTATATCTTAAAATAACCCATACATATTATTTTATAGTTTACTACACGGCTCATGGTTTACTGGTAAGGTTCCTGGGCGTCTGTCTCCTTTGGTGGCTACATGGCGTCTTTCTGACTCTGCCTTCTATTCTTCTCTATCTCTGCTTAGAATTCCTGCCTTGCTCTATTCTGCACTGCAATAGGCCCAAAGCAGCTTCTTTATTAACCAATGGTAATAAAACATATTCACAGCACACAGAGGAGAATCCCTCATCACTCAGATGATTCTCATCACTTATCATGTAGCATTTATCTTTCCAAGCCTGGCTTTTATCACATAACTAATCTTCTTAGATCCTAGCAGTTTGTTTAAAATCAGGAAAAAATGATTTTTGATGTACGACAACACACATCTATCTTTTGCACAGTATTTCTGATATAAGTAGGTCAGAGCACACCTGTATTCTCTCCCACACCTGCTACAGTACTCCTGATGTGGGTGTGTCAGAGCACACCTGTATTCTATCCCACATCTGCTACAGTATTCTTGATATGAGTGTGTCAGAGCACACCTGTATTCTCTCCCACACCTACTGCTGTATTCCTGATGTGAGTGTGTCAGAGCACACCTGTATTCTCTCCCACACCTGCTGCAGTACTTCTGATGCGAGTGTGTCAGAGCACACCTGTATTCTCTCCCACACCTACTGCAGTATTCCTGATGTGAGTGTGTCAGAGCACACCTGTATTCTCTCCCACACCTGCTGCAGTATTCCTGATGTGAGTTCGTCACAACACACCTGTATTCTCTCCCACACTGTAGAAAAGCTTTCCATCAGGAAACTTGCTGCTGCCCCCACTAATGTACCAGAAAGCCTCTACCTCTTCTTTCTCCCACAGTGAACATAGCTCAGTTTCTCCAGCACATCCTTTCATACAGTTAACTTTAAAATACATCCAGTTTATTCTTTACCTAAAATACTCTCATAGAAATTTTGATAACTCCTGGGACTCACCAACTGTATTTCATGTTGACAAGAAAATTACCTGTTTATACGCAGAGCCCACATCCAAAATATACAAAACAGGAATCTCATTCTTTAGAAGGCAATTTAGTTGCACTGATTGTGAGCAAGTGGGTTTTACGCATAGACTTAGGTGTCTTTTAATATTTGAATAATTTTCTACATCTCCTGACTTTGAATTTGATAAAATGACCCTCCCACTTCCTGCTTTTTTCTTTTAATTTCATTGTGGAAACTGGGAGCTGAAATTCCATTTGTAACACAGGCATCATCATTTTTACCCTATCCATTCTTTAAACAGATTTATGTCTCCTGGCAATCACCACACTTCAGGACCAAAACCAGCTACTGATTTATAAGCTTCATTGTAGAGTTTGCTTTGAACTAGCTTGGCAATCAAGAGTATAAAGATATATTCAGCTAAATTGCTGCCATCCATTGTTGACATTAGATCAGCACCATTTAAACTAATTAAAATGACATTAAAAGATTTGTCATCTCTCTTACTTTCTAGGTAGAAGGAAAGATTGTATGTTTGCTTAAGTGATAATAACAATGTCATTGAACAATTGCTGTTGTCACAGTGGCAGTTGGTCATGCAGGAATACTTCATGACTAGTGTGTTTGAGGTCTAGTCATGTGATTTGAGGTGTGAAGTCACTGTGATGGAGGTGAAGGCAGTGTAGCAAGGGTAGAAAGGCACAGACTGAGCTCTGTCTGGAGCGCGTGTATCAGGGTTTCACCTCTATCATGTGGACAAATCTTAAGATCCCCATGAAAAGAGCTATTGGTATGTCTGCCAAAAATTAAGACTAGAAAGACACAATTGTGATGTTTTTCAGTATTTATCACTGAAAAATCAGGAGGGATGCATGTGTTCTAAATCCTGGGGGAAATAAATATACATTGATTAATATGATAAAAGATCTAACAGCCAATCCTTCAAAAATGTAGACAAATCATCATATCTCTCACATAGTACTTAAACAACTGTTGCTTTGTATGCAGTCAGAAGGATGTTGAAGAAACTCACATGAGGTACCCCCTGAAAAACCCATAGCACTTTCCCCAACATCTTATGAGAAGCCTGTAGGATGAGGGAAAGTCACAAGAAGGACCCCATCTGGAAGCCATAGTGCCCTTCAGTGGCTCCCTGCCCTTGGTGCCTTGAGAGGGGAACACAATTCCCTGTGTTATTACCCAGTTAAGTAAGCTAACTAGCTGGTAACCAAAACAACACAGCACAGCACAAAACAAAAATGGAATTTACTAAGAAAGCAAAACATACATAATCAATTCCAGAAGAAGTTATATGTAGTAATGTAGGAGGTCCTTCTGTCTATGTGTTGCTTTTATTAGTTAATGAATAAAGAGCTGCTTTGAGCCTATGGCAGGTAAGAACAGAGCTAGGTGGGAGCTGTATGCCGAGAGAAAGAAGGGTAGAGTCAGGGAGAAGACACAGAGCCACCAGAGACAGATGCTGGGAACTTTACTTGGTAAGCCACAGCCACACGGCAATATACAGATTAAAAGAAATGTGTTAAATTAGTATGTAAGAGTTAGGTAATAAGAAGCTAGAGCTAACGGACCAAGCAGTGATTTAATTAATACAGTTACTGTGTGATTCTTTTGGTTCTAAGCTAGCTGGGTAGCTGGGAACCAACAAGCAGCCCTCCTCCAACAATGTAGTAATTGTAATGAAATGAAAACTGGAAAATGTAAGTAAGCTGTGTTGTACTGTACTTCTGATATGACATTGTCTGCTAACCCTTCAATCCATAACTCAACTGTTGTTGTCCACAATTCTTGAAGAATACTACTTTATGCCATTTCACGTTAGTCATATCAGGGAATCTGAATAATGACGTCATGGTGTCTGATTTAAAGAGAAAAAAATCTGAGCCATTATCCATTTATGTAAGCTCAACTAACGCACCAAGAGTAATGGAATCTGTAGTCATGATGGACAGGTTTGACAAGAGGCAAGCTCAGCATGGCTCTAGATCCCTGCTGCTCTAACTGCTCATTGCTGACCACTTGATACTTCAATTCTGAGAAATACTCTGAAGCCAAAGTCTCTAATCCCCCTTTACTGAAGACTTTCTTCATACAGCCTAGAAGATCCTCCTTCTGGTATTATCTTTTCACTAAGAGATGTTTAAACCAACACTTATTGTAAGGTCATAGAAGAAATGTTCGCACAATTAGGCAGTGCCAGTATGTGAAATCCTTGGATATATGATGATACAACAGCAAAGAACACTGTATTCACACATACAACACACACACACACACACACGAGAGAGAGAGAGAGAGATAGACTTCTGCACACACACACACACCAACTCAGGTATTCAGACTAATAGTGAAATGCAGAGCTCACTGAAATATAAATGTCTAGCTTTCTATTCAGTCTCTGCTGTCAGGATCTTGTGACCTTAGTTTTAAAATCAAGAGAACCATAAGGTCACTTAAAACTTTGTTTAAATTAGAATATTTGGAGAATATTTTTCTTCATGTGCATACATTTGAATGTATTATGTTTAGTTTTAGGTGGGAATATAATACACAATATAAATATGTAAATATAAAACTGTATGATTCCTTGAGGTCCTTATTGTTGTTGATGTTAATTTTCCCTTGACTCCCTTTTGTGTTGACTTCTTTCCCCCTCCCAAGTTGGAGGGCCTTCCTCATTTTTCTGTTTCCTGTTTCATATCAGTTTTACCTGAACTATACCTCATACACACACACACACACGCACACATACTCACACACACATGCACACATACACACACACCTTCATTGTCTCCTTATCCTTTCCTGTTTCAGTGGTTACTTTGTGTATTATATTCCCTTCTGAAGACTTCTAGCTGAGAAGCACAGATGAGAAAGAACATGCGGCACTTGTTTTCTGGATCTGAGTCCCCTCATTCAACATGTTTTCAAGGTCCACCAAAGAAACCTGCAGATCTCATGATTTTGTTCTTCCTTACAGCTGGAGAGCGCTGTATCATATTCCACAAGTGTTTCTCAGTAACACTTGTAGAATATGATGTCAGGCTCTTAGGGCAGATGCCAGAGAGTGGTAGATCTGGGCCATGTGAAAGATTGGGTTTTTGTTGGTGTGTTTGTTTTTGTTTGTTTGTTTCAGGCTTCTCCATACTGATTTCCAGAATAGCTGCACCAATTTGCATTTGTACCAACAGTAAATGAGCTGGAGCTAACCAAAACTTTTTCTTCATGAAATCTAGTTTCCTTGGTACCAGAAAAAATTCTATGCAGTCTGCCAAGGTAATGAAGCAGTTGATAGTCCTATCCAGCTGCAACACCTATGAACCAAAAAGTTGACCAGCGTGGGAAGAGATCTGTAAGAAATGCAGTAAGTGGCACCCACGTGTTAGTGGTAACCAGCAGCTGTTTAATTGAACTAAAGGACTACTCAGAAGAAAAACCACCCCTGGTACTAGAACTTAGTCTACTTCCTGGGTCCAGTGAGGCCATGGACCTCAGAAAAGGATCTACTCCCATGATTTTGCTAGACCAGTATAACCCCTAAATACATTCTAAATCTTATCCTTATACCACCACAGATAAGTATAGCCATCACCTGTCATAAAAAAAGTTTCTCTTTATAGTAAAGGAAGATCATCACTGGGCACATATTGTGGCAAGCCCATTCCCAATGGCTACATCTACATCATGGCTCTGCATCTATAGCTCCAGAAAGATCACAGGATCCAGAACATCAGGGAGTCTGTGATGAAATTGTCCCCCTGAGAAATGACTGCACAAACAAGACTGGAACAATGCCAATATCAGTGTGCATATTAACATGGAAGGAAGGAAGTTTCAAGGGATCCCACCTCTAGACAAAGAACTATATTCAAATAATAACTGCCGGGAGAGCGAGAGTTAGGCACTCCCAGGGATGAGCTCCCTAACTGTTTTTCCAATGCAAAATGTTCAGTTCTGAAACCACATCCACACAAATAACAAAAATTGATCCGGTATGCTGCATTCATGTATTTGTACATACATAAACATATACATATACACATATGTGACAAGAGTAATGAAAATAAGCTGTCAGTTGGAAAGCGAGGGGACATGGGAGATGTTGAAGGGAGAAAAGGAAAGAAAAAGGAGGAAAGGGTTAATGATATAATTTTATTTTAATTAAAAATGTATAAAAGTAATAATAAAAAAGGATATCCTTTTGAATAAGTGGGTTCTGCCAGGGAAATATTTTAAGTACTTGAAAGGAAAGTGATTGGAGTGAAATAACAAAATAATATTGAGCACCAGCAGAGAAAAATTAGCAATGTGAATAGTTCCAGTGAGATGCATTTTTGAGTGCAGTTACTGTTATAGAATTCTAAGTTTTCAAAGGTTAGAACCCTTTGTTCTCATCTGATGTGGACAACCTAAAAATGGCACAAAATGATAAATTGGATTCCAAAATGGATTAATTTATGCTAAGTAGGTGAACATTTAGAATCGATTCTTCAGAGTGCTTACTGAGGAAAAATGAAGTTTTGTGCTATGGCTCATCTGTGTAAGCTGAGCATATTCTGGTGATAGCTAAAGATGCCTGGGGAGCATATTGCCAGCACCGGAGTGTACATGTGGACCTGAGCGTGGCATGTCCCGGGATCACAGGACCATCTTCTTAATCATGATACAAATGCCTCTGAGAAGCACAGTTTAGGAAATAATATCTTTTATTAAGTTTGTGATTTGACAATTAAGTGCACATTATAATGCATTTTGCTTACTCTCTCCTGTCTCATATCTCCTTCCCACCCATCAGCCTCCATTCTTCTCTACAGATCTTAGAAGAATATTTTTATTTAGACGTTAGTTTCATGTTTCTACCCCCTGTTGCCAGCAAAGACATTAATTCAAAGGGAGACATAAAAGTAAGGCTCTATCCATCCATGTTTGCCAACTGACTATGTCTAGAATAAGCCAGAAATGGAGTACTCACTTGTGTTCTGGATCTTGAGGCTGGAAGACAACATGGCCTTTCATTCAGATCTTGAGACTGGAAGGCACACCTTTAATGGGGCACACACCTGCTGAAAGCCTATTTAAGGAGGGCTGAAGAAGGAAGCTTCCTTCTTATTCTTCACCTGCCTGACCTTCCCTTGCCAGCACATCCACTCCTTCAATGGCATTGGAGCTGACGTCTTTGGGATTCCAGCATAGACAGAAGCCCAGCTGAGACACCCAGCCTCATGGGAAGGAGCAACTACTAGGTTCTTAGACTTGCTGTTCACAGCTAGCCATTGTGGGACTGCCTGTAAGCCGTTCCAATACAGTCCTTCATATTTATGTAGAGAGAGGGACTCAGTCTACAAGCTCTGTAACTCTCAACAGCTCTGACTAACACAGATTTGGGTGCTGGGAGTGGTATGACACCCAGCCATACTTTTCTTGGATGGAATATGGACCTCGGGACTATATGTTAGAAAATCAGTTGAATGCACTGAGTTTCTGCTTAAAGAGCCATACAAGTAGGATCATGGAAGGCAGTGGTACTGAATGTGAGTTGAACTGTGGGTGCCTGGATCAAGAGATTTCAGAGGAGAAGAATGTTAGTATGTGACCTAGAGACCTGTCTTGTGATACTTTGGTCAATCCCAGCAAAAGCAGAGCTTGGCAGATTTAGCCATGAAGAGCCCAGAAATAAAGTATAGAAACCAAGGGTCTGGTCCAGGAGTAAAGAAATATAGAGTTATAAGCCCAAACACATTTTGAGGGGAAAAAAATAAAGCTGGTAGCCACTGTTAACCTTTAACAAACTCTTTCTGCCTCAATGGCAGACATCTTGGCAGTCACTGTGTACAGAGCTGAACTTTTAACAGTTGTCTCCTGCCTCCCAGCTTCCCAGCTAGGCAAGTACTGCAGACAAAGTTTAGCTTCTAACTGTTGCCTCTATGGGACCCTCTGCTTGTATTCTCTTGAATAAGAAAAATGTGGTACAGATACATATTACACACAGACACATACCCTAAATAAAAACAATAACAAATAACAGAGAATGCACGGAACTGGAAAACACTCCATCAAGGTAACTAGGGCTCAGGAAGATAATCACCTCATCATCTCTCACATGCAGATCTCAGTTTCTAATGTTTATGGTGTGTATTTGTGAGGGTGTTGAGGGATAGAGGTCAGGAACTCAAGAGGATCCTGGGGCAGTGGAATAAGGGGCTTTAAAGAAGGTGAATGGGAAGGGTAATAGAACACGTGTGGCATGGAAAAAGAAAAGGGAGTACTGAGGGTGGGCATGAGAAGGAGGAGCAGGTGGATAGAAAACTAAGAGGGGCAGGTGGAGTGGGAATTAACCAAAACTAAGTACTATAAAAATAACATAGTAAAACAAACCTGCTGCTTCTTGAGCTAATTAAGAGCAAAATATAAATAAAAGAATCATTGAAAGTAATAAATGTCGAGCAACACATGACTATGCTTGATTAAAGCTTATTATTATAAGAAAGAAGCAAAGTGAATAGAAAGAGATGATGTGTCTTTCACAGTCTTTGAGATAATATAGAGCATGGATGTTCATTTGAAGTGCAGGAATCTGCTTGTTAGAATCTTAGCTCAGACAATCCATGTGCGAATGGCTAAGCTTCCAAATGACCAAAGATAGTGAGCAGAAATGCAGGCAAAGAGATAGTTAACATCATTCAGAGCTGTGGCTAGACCTTGGAGGAATACATTTCTCACTGGCTTGAGAAATGGGCACAAGAGTCCTGGTTAACACGGCAGCTAGAAAGTGAGGCGGGAATCCTGACACAATGCAGAGTGGCCAAGTTTGTTCATGAACTGGGCAGCCATCTCTAGCCAGCTTTTCAACTAGCCACGTGCAGCTAATAGTAACCACTGAAGAGGGTGAAGAGAGCAGAAATTGTAGCTGATACCCATTTCTGGTGAGACACAGTGGAAGATTTTTACTCCTTGTCAGAAAGAAAGGAAGAAAGGAAGGAAGGAAGGAAGAAAGGAAGGAAAGAAAGAAGAAAGGAAGGAAAATAAGGAGGGAGGGAGGAAGGGAGGGAGAAAGGACGGAAGGAAGAGAAAGAGACATTGAGGAATATATTATAATTTGATTTCTGGAGCAGTTTAGTCAGAATATTCAAAATACATTAGAAAAACAAGCCATAGAAAATCCATGGAAAGGAGGAAAGCTGTCAACTGAGCCCTCCCTGCCTGCAAATTTTAGCAAACACAATGCAAGGAGGAAAGAGGCTCAGTCATAGCCATGGGCTCTCTCATCAGCATGGCCACCAGGCTCCCTTCTCATCTTCCCAGCCCCGTCAGCACTCCATGGTTCCTGCTTTATTCCCTCGTGGATTCACACATTTGTCTTTGCTATTAGAGCAAGAGTAAGAAGAGTCTGTGGAAAAATACTGAGAAGTCAGAAACAATGTTTTATTTCCTAGTTATCTGAGTCCTTCAGCTTTTCCAGTTTGATGGCTCACTGTTTAAGGGAGATGTCTGGAGAACTGTCTGGGCTGTGGTGCTTCTGCAGTTCATTTGTTAGACTTCCATGGGGCTGAGGAGAGAATGTAGCTGGGCACCTGCTGATGTGTGTGCCGTGCCTCCGCCCACCTCCAGGACTTACTCTAGCAATTCCATTAATCTGACTCCCCAAGAATTACAGTGCTCCCAGGAAGTCCATTTTTGAAGAATTAGTTCCAGAAAGTTCAATACACAGATAAGCTTAGCAACACACCATGGCATGATCCCCAGCTCAGTGTGTTTTACACATCTGCATCTCTCCACCAGATCTGTTTTTAATTAATAAAGTTAATTTTATCATATGTTCACAGTCCCCAGGAATTGCCCTGGAGTAGAAATACGTTAATGAACATGACAGAAAAGGTCACTGCCTTTAATTTATACTTGCTGTTCTGTCTCGGAAGCTACATATCTTCTGACTTGGAATTTTAATCAACTAATACATCCATTATAATTTTCATTTCTGATAAAGGCATTCCATTTGCTGGGTTTTTTGACCTGCTATATGCTAAGGACAAATGTCTGCCTACATTAGTGACAACCAGAGGCCTTTCCAAACATTGTTTTCCTTCATCTATAATATCTCAGCCGACCCATGAGGGCAAACTTGAAATGATGCATGCTACATTCGACAACATACTTTCTACTCCAGAATCATTTAGACATGATTTACCCTCTGCTTTATACACAACAGAGAATAAATAACACAAATGAACAGCATTGGTCACTACTCTTCTAATTTTTGATGGAATTCATTGTCATCTAAAAGAAATCCATTTCTCAAAATTGAAAGTAAACATTTTCTCATTCTTTTTTATGATCATTTTTGAGTATTTCATAACACAGCACTTATTATACAACTAAGTTCTAAGCAAGTGGCAGGAACTAAAGTCATGTGATTGTGATTGTTTTAAAGCAAGTAATTTTTAAGCATGAGTTGTATGAATGAGGGGCATTTTATGTATTATATCATCAAAATATAAAGTTTTTTGGTGAAATGAGTTCATCAGTAAATTAAGTATTCGTTTATACCTAAAAACCATTTATTTAATATTTGGTTTCATGTGCTATTCAATACTCAAGATTCAAAGATTATGACAAAGTTAGGCAACACTTCAGGTGCCTATCTACTATAGCTCTCTTCGTCTGTTTAGAAGAAAGGGTTTGCTAATGAAGCACTGTTGAATCAAACAGACCTTTAATCTGTATAGCAATAGCAGCAAGCCATTTCTTAGCAGTTTTAATCAAAAGTCAAGGGCGATTTTTAAGATTATCTTCAAAAACCATTCTTTCCCATGCCTTTATGCCCCTGAATCATCATTTCTGAAACTAGAGTTCGAGCCAACAGTGCAGATATACCCAGAGCACCTTCCATCTGCTCAAACAGAGAGCTGAAAATGAAGATGAACACTCGAATTCCAAATTAGGCAAGGTATATATAGTCACTAAATGGGGCCAAATAGCCATGCCCAAAGGACAGAGAGTTGGGACAAAAGTTAGAAGATCAAATGCTTTCAGGAAAAGCAAAATGACACACCACTTTCTCCAGAACACCAGTGAACTCCCCGAAAATGAAAATTGCTGGTTCTTGAGGTGCCATTTGGGAGTAATTTGCTTTCCATGATAGGGGAAGAGCAACAATAAATAAATGGGACCTCCTGAAACTAAGAAGCTTCTGTAAAGCAAAGGACACAGTCAGTAAGACAAAAAGTCATCCTACTGAATGGACTGGCTCCATGGCACAACAGAGAGATACCGTGGGAAGCATCCCAATGTTGCTAACCCAGGGCATGATCTGCTCCAGAGCAGTGGTGTCTCACAACTTCCTCAGCAACAGTGAGCACAGGGGGAAAAATGAAATAAGTCATGAACAAATGAGAGCATAAATGGGAGAATGGCATCCGTAAAAAGGATTTGAATATTAATCCATTAAAAACCATATCATCTATAGTATCAGAAGACATGCCATTGAAAAACACAGATCAACTGAAAAACAGATAAAGGTGCTCACATAGACACAACAAAGAATAGTAATAGAGAAGAAATGAGAGAGGAAGGTAGGGAAAGAGAGAGAGACAGAGACAGAGAGAGAGAGAGAGAGAGAGAGAGAGAGATCCCTTCCTTCATGGACTGAGTGAGATTTGAAGGCCCACCTGCAGTCCTGAGAAGTTTAAAAAAGAAAGGGTATGCACAGGAAAGGGGAACAGAGAACCCGTGCAACAGAGAATGACTTAGATTTCTTCAGAATTAGAAAAATAAATACGTTAATTTTAAAAATGAATGAACACAGTCCATATCCAATAGATTTTAAAACAGATTAAAGATAGATAAAATACTGCTATCCTTACTAAAGCATCAGAAATGGAGGCCAGTGAGGAGCTGTCTCCAGATAGCAATGAAAGGGGACAGTGGGTTATAAGGCCATGCCAGTGTCTTGATCACAGAGCAAGGGCTCTCAACTTCCCCACTAGAAAACAGAGGTGAGTCAGCTACAATGGAGGTTTCCATCTTCTGTGTGCTCAGAGTAAACAGTTTTCTAGCAAAATTGTTATGCCCGGCCAAACTATCATGCAAAAATTCAAATGAAATAAAGAAAGTTTCACGTCTGTCAAATGCAGTATTTAGGGAGTGTAGACACTAGCTATGTAAGAGGAGTGTGAGATGATTTGTCAGAAGAGATACCCGCTGGGAGGAAAGATCTAAAAACAATTCAATTTTCAACTGAAAAAGAAATACTGTTATGTATCTTAAATTCTGGCTTGAGATTTTTTTTTACAGCATTATTAAAGATTGAAGTAAGAATTTTGTTTTCCTGGTGGGCATATTGATTAGTTTTTTTCCAATAATATTTCTGCATAAAACATAGTAAACAATATAAAATATTTCAAAGTAATCAAATCATGAAGAATAAAATACTCGCATTTCAAATGCAACAGGAGAAAATTAATAAAGGCTATGACATATGTCTAGCATATATAAAAATATGTTAGACTATATAAATATATAAAATATATCCATCACAAACAGGGAATCAACAATACCCTACTAGGTAGACATTCAGAATGTCAGTCACAAAATTTACAGGCGTGAGTACTAAGATAACATAATGGGAAACAACTTCAGGCTGAACCGTTAAAATACGGTTGATATTATTATTTGAGTTTCATGAATTAAAGTGTCCAAACCTACTGAATAGAAACAAATACTAAAACCAGTTTTGCAAACTGTTTCTCTCTCTCTCTCTCTCTCTCTCTCTCTCTCTCTCTCTCTCTCTCTCTTTCTCTCTCTCTCTCTCTCTCTCTCGTTGGGTATAGGCTTTCAGCAATAGTCACAAACAGTTCTAATAGAAACTGTTCTAAATCTCAGTCGTTTATATTTGTTCATCTATTAGTATGCATTTGGATTGTTTGCGAATACCTTTTCTTTATTTTATAATTCAATAGTCAGTTCACACTTTCCCTTTAGCTTGCAGTAGAAAACAAAAGGAGTATCACAAGTCTTCACAAATTCCGGTTCCTGGGCTTCTCACCCATCACACAGACTTTGGATGCAGGTAAGCCTCCTTACTGGGTCTATTTCTTACTCCCCTAAGGCCCCTTAAGATATTTGCCTACCAAATATTTTGTGCTTAAAATTTCAGATGGATTACTTGTTTCCAGACAGACAAACAATATCTATCTTTTCTTTTTTCCTGACACCCCTTTTCAGGAGACATGTGTCGGGACCCATGGTGGAGGTAGGCCAACAGAGTGCCTAAACCTGGCATTACAGTAAGGTGCAAGGCTGGGCCACAACCTCTCACTTGTCTCTCAACTCAGTATGGTCCCATGCATTACTAGACTTGCTGTTGGAAGCCAGTAACCTGACTTAAGCAAACCTGAACAAGTCAGCTTCCCCAGCCCTCAAAAGAAAAGACTGAAAAGAAGGGTCTTCCTTCAGCTGAGAGCTGGGAGCTAAGGAATAGATTTTCAGACAACTTTGAACTTTGGTCCTTCTGTAGGGGGACCTGCATATTGTGCAAGTCCTAATTGTCCCTGATGTACTTGGTTTGAATTCCACACTCACAGAATCCATGGACACTGTGAATCTTTACTTTGGGGACATTTTTCCATAGTTGTGTAACTATTTGTGATTTATATCCCTTTATAATTTATATAACATGGATTATTTTGGCCTCAAGTGTTTAGGACAACAATATGATTTATCACTTTTCTTCCAACATTTTCTTCTCATCAGGGAATAATTTTCCAGTGACCTTTACTTTGGCATCATTTGGCAGGATACATTTGATATTTAACTTTATGTAAATAAATCGTAGGCATTCTTTACACCCATGTTTTGTGGGGCTCATTTTTCATTAAGATTTATCATATCTGCTAAGTACAGATGGAGCAGCCTTTCTTCTCATTTTATACTCGAGCCCAGTGCTAATGCGCTTCCGCTTTCTGAAGGCAGCTGTGCTTTGATGCTCAACTTCCATCCTTACAAAAAGTCTCGTCTCCAAATAACTACATCTCTGTGACCAGAGCCAAACACCCCAGTTATCGACAAGGCACAGGGCAGTAAATGCAAAGTGAACCCCACTTAAGGGAGGTTAAAAAGGAGGATTTTGTATAAATTCCGGTTGTATAAGGAGCCGCAACAAAGTGGCTTAGGCTAGTCTTATTTGTAGGAACAGATTATTAGTGGAGTAACTCAACATTCTGGTTATTGTGACTTCTCTTCCCAAAGTCTGTGTTACAGATGCTGCCATCTCAAAATGACATCAGCTGCCATTTCATGGCTGCTGCTCATGACTACATCCCACCAGCATCCCCATTTTATAAACTCCTCTCTCTCCATGGCTATTTTACACATCAGGAACCTCTTATTTCCTCACCCGACCTGTCAAGTGTGCATTTCCAAAGACAGCCTAAAAGCCAGTCCTTCAGGGCAGGCTTGTTGGGGGTGGGAGGGGGAAGTAAATTTTAACCCTGTGCTCCAATTATGATCCCTACAAATCCTGCTGTGGTCAATTTGATGGCTCTGCTGTAATTTAATTTCTTGGCTAGAAATCCGCTTCAGAATAAGATCTGGTTGAACACCTGGGGTGCTAATCAGACTGATGAAGATGAAGCATCAGGATGAGCTTGGTGTGAGGGAAGCCTGGGCAGCTAGTTCCTCAAGTTTTCAAGGAGAAAACTTTCCTCTAATGCCCAGTAGTAGTCTTTCTTCAGTGAGTAATTATGCTATTTTCAGCACTGAGAGATGTCTGCATTTAATCCATAAATTCTCCTCATTTGTGATATAACTCTAGCTTCTTGACAAAAGAGCTGACTGCTTCTCCATCCCTTTACATTTTTATATATGTCTTTTTTCTTCCCTTTTGCTCTATTCAACAAAAATTCTGAAAACAGAGTATTGCTATCCTTCCTAGCTTTATGTCAGCTTTGACACAATCCAAACTCTTCTGAAAGGAGGGAACCTCAGCTGAGAAAATGCCTCCATAAGATCCAGATATAGCACATTTTCTTGATGAGTGTTGACCGAGGAGGGACCAGCCCATTGTGGGTGGTGCTGGGTTCTATAAGAAAGCAGGCTGAGCATGCTAGTAAGCAGCACCCTTCCATGGCCTGTGCATCCACTCCTGCCTCCAAGTTCCTGCCCTGACTTCCTTCGATAATCAACAACAATAATGGAAGCCAAATAAGCTCGTTTCTCCCCAACTTGCTTTTTGGTCATGGTATTCCATCACAACAATAAAAACCCAGACTAAGAGACTTGCAATAGGCTTTCTCATTTATGAAGAAGCTAGATGCTGCCAGCAATTTCAGTGGCTATTCAACTCATGCCACCTTTTGTAGGTGAGGAAGGCATGGTAGGAAAGGGTAAGTTTGCATGCTATGTGCATGGTTCAATATATGGCACAAGCCATTATATATTATAATGGCAGAACAAAGGTTCTATTATTAAAAATTTATTAAAACATGTAAATTACCTTATTAAGGGCTAGGGAGATGGCTTAGTGGACAATAGCCCTTACTGAAGGGAAGTATTGAACACCTGAACTTTCCAGTTCCCATGGGTGTAGGGGAACAGCCAGGAGTATATAAGTGCACCTGGAACTCCAGCGCAGTGGGAGGCAGAGACAGGAGGATTGTTGAGAATGGCTGGCGCCAGGTTCAGAAACAGACTTGTCTGAAAGGGATAAGGTGGAGAGTGACAGATAGCATGACTTTGCCATTGCTCCCCTCAGGGGACTGACATCCTTTCTTTAGCCTGCCTTCTCAGTCCCCTTGGAACACTAACTGAAATTGCAGGTACACATTAATTTTCTGAAATGCAAAACTTATAAATAACTGTAGTTTGCTGGCATATCCCTGGACAACATCAATTCAAAGTCTAGAAGAACACTCTCAGCTTTGAAGAGAGTATTAACCATGGTCTTAATGAAGAAAAATTCAAAACAGAATAAGAATATGTGCTATCACATTTTCCTTGGGCTTAGACTTTGTTTTGTCCTCTTCTACCTATAGAGTTTGTGATAACTAATTTTCTCTGTGGCTATGCAAACTGCTATATCAGGAGTCTCTAGGAGAGACTATATTTAAGTATATTCTCCAAGGAATGATGCAATTTAAAAGAGCTCGTTAGCAACAGAAACATTTAAAGAAACATTTCAAATTATTGAGTGTACTTACTGTCTCTTAAATTATGCCAATATCAGAAAAGTCAACTCAATAGTTCTTATGTAGCATAATCAATTATAGCTCATTTACAGATCTGGAAAACCTGGAGAGTACTAAAAGTTGAAATTGTATCTCAGAAATATTTAAGGAAACATTTCACATTTTGGGACCACAGCGTGGTTACTAACAAGGGCATGTTTACCTCGTCACATTAGGGGAAACAAACTATGCAGTTCTAAGCAGCTTCCCATTTGCAGAAGTACTCTGAGCTTGCAAGTCACACATGGGTTAAGGTCATATACTGTCTGATGTTAGCAGATACTCTCGCCCCTGGCCTCTTGTTCCATTCCTTTGAAGGACTGCACACCTCTATGGCTCACTTTTCTGGAAGAGTTTAATAAGGGTACTTATTAAACTGAAGGTAATTTCTGTGTGTGTGTTCTCATGAAACCCAGAGCTCAATGGTTGTTAACGCGGTGCCTAAAAGTCCAGCTTCTAGGGATCCCTCCCAGAGTCCAATTAAAAACACCACAATAAGCTAAAAAAATGGGCTAGAAATTTAAGGAGTAAAAAAAAATCTACTCACAATGGGATTCATCTCTCCATGTTTTTTATTTTCTTTTTCTGAATTCAATTCTCTATGTCCCATTGTTCTTCCTTCTTCTTGTTAAAAACATTCCCAGTCATATATATCCTTAAAACCAGCAATTGGCCAGCCATAACAGGTTCTAGGGATTCTTCTGCCCCATAAAAAATATCAGATAAGGGTTTTCAGACACACACCACAGATTCATGATTGTCAGATCAAAGGTGGGAGTGGTTAGTGCATGTCCAGTGAACTCCTTAATGGAGAAAGTTAGTTCAGAAAGAAATTAAACCATCAGGGAATTCTAGAGAGGAGGATTAGTGTACTACACTACATTTTTAGGTGGGTAGTAAAGAGCTAAAATGTTTATTTTCAACACACCCCTTATTTCCTTTCCCAGCATGCCTAGACTCAGGTAACCAAACAACCTATGTAAACAGTCAGGGAGAAGGCACGGCTCTTGATCAGATAGCACATACACCAGACACTGCAGTTTCTACTGGCCTAGGTCTTGAGTTTTGCTCTAGGTAGTAGAAACAAAGAAGGGACACAGACCTCTAAATTAGCATTGCTGGGATATGCTGTTATCAGCCATTCTGATTGTGAGCACTGTGAGTCTGTGACCCAGATCTCTTCTGCTGTCCTTGAGAGTAAAACACAAGCAGTAAATTTCTTGAAATAAAATCTTCAGTAAACTGAGGTGAAAGCGAGCATAAGGAGTTAAGAATCTTTTAATTGGGGTAAAACCAGAGCAGCAGCTTGGGCAGGCAGTAATTCTATGTCCTTAGATATTGGTGACTATCTTAAATAGAATGCTCTTTCCTGGAATCTAATCACTGACCAAATGCCTGCTGATTAAGATAATTGCAGGAAGACGATTTCTGTGTTTACCTAGGAGACAGGATTGTAGGCCTGGCAGTGAGAAATTGTTTTCACACATAACTTAGGGAAACAGTTCTGAACTGTGGGAATTAATTACCAAATATGTAACAGAAAGGAAGTTAGTTACAGAGAAGATCTATGTTGCAAGTAGCGGGGAGAGGGGTGCGTGTTGTTTGTTCCCCACACCCAGCTTCCAAGCCCCCAGCCGCTGGCCCGCTCAGCGGCTGGCTGCCTGCACCTGAAATAACCACATGACAAACTGGATTCATTTAAACTCTGCCTGGCTTATTATCATTAGCCTTTTCCCGGCT